>MNCI01003975.1:264135-347076 GCA_015680685.1 Gnetum montanum | reverse complement strand
GTTGTATGGTTAAGTAAGCTTGAGGTATATGATTTTTTATAGCTTTTATCTTTTTGATGTCTTATGCTAATAAGGGAAAGGGAAAGAGAACTAAGTGACTAACTTACATTAACTATTCATTAACTAAGTTCTAATTGTTCCTAACACCAATATTCGTTCCCACTTACCGTACACATCCTGAACTAGTGCAATGCTGTTGGGATTACCAAATGCTAATCGTTACTAGGTTACCAAGCGCTACAATCATGCTCGAAGTGGTCGTACTGAGTGTACTTAACTAAGAGGATCAAAGGTTGAGAGAGAGATTAATTAACTAGGAAAGCATTAAACATTCAACAATAATTAATTACTAATTAGCTTACTCTGTATGCTACAAGGTTTATCATAAAGTTCATCTTTATTGCTGTACACAAATGTGTGCTCAGGTGCAAATTGCTCAAATAAAGATCTGTTCACTCTATGACTCCCACTGCAAGCACACATAAATTATTCTAACTCTGGAAT
Source organism: Gnetum montanum (assembly GCA_015680685.1). Lineage (NCBI taxonomy): Eukaryota > Viridiplantae > Streptophyta > Gnetopsida > Gnetales > Gnetaceae > Gnetum > Gnetum montanum. The sequence continues at coordinate 346,572 of MNCI01003975.1, read as the reverse complement.
GGTAAAATTGTAAGAGTTTGGCTAAGGGTCTAAGTCTAACTACCTTGTACAAAGGGAGCCGTCTCTTATTTATAGAAGATGAGGTAGGACCCGATATCGTGTATGCAATATTGCGTGGTGGATGTGATATTGCGTACACGATATCGCGGCTCATCATACCCCCATGACTGAATGAAAACTTATCCTCAAGCTTCTTACAAAATATTAGGATGGTATGGGATTATTGACTTGAATGACAACTAATGGTGAATGGGATGACATGTGAACGGATCAACATTACAATACATGGTAACATTAGTGTTCATAATCACAAGAGTGAACACTATACACAATTGACATCTAGCCTTATTTGGTAGCTGAGAAAGAAGAGAGAGAAAAGAAGAAGACATGTTGCTACCAATGCCAGGATTGCGCCTTCCGTTGTCCATCCATAACCGTGCCATCAATCTTGTTCCTTGCACAATTTTTCTAGCACAAGTCCATCCTAAGTATTTCCTTTAGGTCCAGTCCATTGCTGTATGATTTCCATTTGCACACACAACATAGTCACATATGAACAAGGATAAGTAAATCACAATACAGTTGATACCTTGCCTCGGTGTAAGGTCGATTGGCTAAGTTGTGATATGGCTAATATGGATTCTAGAGAGATAACACTGGCGACTACCCAAGGTTTAGGGGTTAGGAGAAAATTGAAAAAATTGGACCAGGACCCCCATGACTAAGAGCAATCCTCCAGTAGCGATAGAATGGAAAAAGATAAGGAATAAGAAATATGGAGAAAAATAAACAACGATAACATTGATAAAATGGATGTCAAAAGTGGGAATGAACAAAACAAATGTTGATTGCGAAGATGTTTAAGAGAAAGAAGTTAACTGATGCACCAAATAGGAATGCCAGTGGGTCCTCCCCAAAGTAGGCTCATGCCCTTTATGCCCTGACAAACCCACATTCAAAGAGTCTGTAGGCTCTAGAAATGTCATTTGGAAGCAAGAATTTACCAAAAAGACAACAATGCATCAACCAAAATATAGACTACTGATACAACCAGCAATGAGGTGGGAAATGGAGAAAGAATGATGGGAAGAAGAGAATGGAATGGAGTCCCAAGAACAAGGTGGTGTACAACCCCTTGTGTATTTATGGTTAATGTGACTTAGTAGATCTCATTCCAAATCCAGCCTCAAACAATCCACATCTAGTGACTTTGCATTAATACACTTGGCCAATCCATTCACTTGAAGTGACAAGAATGCTTTTGCCAAAGAGTCACCACCATTCTGAGGAAATGAGAAAGGGAAAAGTAGGAAGTGAAAAAGGGCCTTAGTTAGAGGGAACATGTTTTTTTAGTTCCATAACTAGTGCTTGTAGCCCAGATGCTTATTTTTTCTAAGGGGTGCGCTTTGAATTTTCACTGTTTGTTGTTTATTTTTTTTGGGTGAGAACCACACCATGAAAAGATTATTATTTTTATTAGCTTAGCTTCCTGATAATGGAGCAATGTTAGAATGGTAAGAAAAACTCAAGAAGAAAACATCCAAGAACCCAAGAGAATGGCTAGTAAAAATGCATGAAATCCCCTTGAAGTCACATCCTTTTCAGTCTTTGAGTCCTTCCTCAGTTTGAGAAATGCCCAGTCACCAATTCGTTAATAGTTTTATTATGAAGAAAAGGATTGTACAATTCCAAGCCAAGAGAGACCATAGAAATTTATAAATGCATGGATGACGTGGACTCATAGCCTATTATATCAAAAGAACCATACCTTAGTATCAACATTATAACTCAAAGGTAAAAATCAAACATTACCAATCCATAGAATACAGTTCATACCACCATTAGGAGCACTTATTAGGTGATGAAACCTAACAAAAAAAAGACAAAAAACAAAAACAAAAACAAACAAAACAAATAGTCACACAAAGAAATGAAAAAGCATAAACAATGTTGTAAAAGAAAAACAAGAAAAGTTAAACAAATTTGTTTAAAAAAATGTGTAAAAAAAACTTAAAAAGGAACTAATGACCTCAATTAATTAGTAGAGGTGGCCATCTCCCCCATGATTGAGTTGGAAGGGGGAGATCCGAAATAGTGAGCAGGGTCATCCCTTCTTAGAGGTATTATGTGCACTAATCATTCTAGATTCATGGTAAGGTTTGGTCTGTTGCACATTGACTAACAATTTCTTATTAAGGTTTTTGTCTGAATTTTTTAGGAATTTCCAACTTCCCCCAATTGATGTTTTCTAGGTTAAGGTTTGGAAGTTGGTGACGAAATTGCTCTAGTGCATCTATGCTTTTGATGTGAGTGCAAGTTATTCCCTCAGTTAGTTCCATGCACGTTAGTGAGTTGCTCTCTTGATCAGCTATTAGCTCCCAGGTGACTCTTTGTCATGTGGCTGCTGCATACAAGCACTTTTGTAAGGTCTTGTGCACACCGGTTACATGCAGGAAATGCTAAACTTTGCCCAACCCATGATCTCTGCACGCAATTTCACCCTATATCACTATATGCGATGCATGGAGCCTTCTTCTTCTCAATCTTTCCAAAAGTGTTATCCTTAGATATTTCTAAGGAAAGATTATAGATTCCTAGACATGCATCTACAATACTTAGCCATGCCCTTTCCATTATTATTGGGAAGTCCCCTTTATCATTATTCATTTGTATCACTAGGAAATCAGCTGGGTACAACCACCCACACATAGTGGTAACGATGTCCACCAGTCCCAAGGGAACAGTGATGGACTAGTCAGCCAGCTCTAGGTGAATATTGCTCTTCCTTAATGGAGGTAGGTTCCAGGCTTTGTACATCTCTTGTGATATTAGGTTGAATCTGGAACCTGAGTCCAGAAGAGCTTTACATGGCTCAATCCCAATGACTTGGAGATAAATTAGAGGGCTTCCAAGATCAGAGAATTTCCTGGGAAGGTGGCCAACCTTAACCCAATCAGTAATGACATGTGTTAACATAACCATATGCGTTGAGCTCGGCGTTTGGTTTGAAAGGAGCTCTAAAGCCCTATTTGATGGAGAGGCATTCATAGGTTCAACCGCTTGTGGTTGTGAGGGATTGGTTGGACTATTGGTTCTGAAGAAAGTTCTTTTCTCCATACGGTTGTCAGTACCAATAGCTGGTTGAAGATTCACAACCCTTGTGGCATTGCGTTGCTACAGTTGAGTAGGGAGTTCCCCTTGCATTGTTGGAGCGGATGGTAATGGAGCTATCGGTGTGAGAGTTGCGGATGGATTTGAAGGATGGTATGCTTGTGGGTTATCTCCCCTAGGAGAGGGAGTTCTATAATACTCTCGATCTTAGTAGTGATGTTGTGGTGTAACATGACTAACAGAGTCATGAGGAGAGATTGGATGCTGCACGTAGTAGCCATATGGGTTTGGTTGCCGGTAGGGGTATTTTTGCCTTTGTGGTGGCATCCCCCATGACTGTGGGTATTGCCACTATTGATGTTTCTCAATGGGTTGTGGTGGAGTTCCACTTGGATAATATGTTAAAGGTTGGTGGAACTTCCTTGGATTACCTTGGGGATAAGGTAACTGTCGGGGTGCTTGCCATTTATTAAGTCGTGGGTTGAGTGCATACACCCCAGACTCTTGTAGATGTGAGATCACTGGGCAACATCCCTTAGGATGGTTGTATTGGCATATCTTATATCCACCATCATTGTCCGTGTCTGAATCCACAACCTCTTTGATGATGGCCATTTTGGCCTTACCCTTGTTACGTGCATTGTCCACTTAGTTTTTCTTTTTGTCATGGTTACTACCTCGCTTCCTAGACTCCTCTACAATTTTAAGAATAGTTTCAAACCTACTATCCAAGGAGTCCCACATTTGATCTACCTTTTCCAATACTTATGTTGTTAAATTTTGAAGTGGCAAAGTTTTCCTACACCATCTCTTTGAGTGGTGACTCTTCTTCCTCCTCACAAAATCTCACTTCTCTTTTTCGGAGGGAAGGATCTCGATTGTACTCTTTCGCACTTTCTCTCTTTTGTACCTCACCTTCTTCTTTGGCTACTTGCTCTAACAATCTATGAATTTGATGAGACCTAAGCTTTGATAATCTCCCTTGGGCATACGTCCCAAGGGTTCTTCTTTTTTCATGCCTAATTCCATCCACGAGATGGTGTAGTTGATCCCGCTGCGAATAACCATGGCCAGTGCAACGATGTAACAATGCATAATAGTGGCCCATGGTAGCATCCAAGGGTTCATGATTTTCTTTTATAGGTTAGACACTCGGGAGTACATTTGGTACTTATCATTGAACAGTTCTAACATTGTACTCCACCTCTGAATGGATTTCGATTCTAAGGACCGGTACCAGCTTTCAGCTTATTTCACTAGTGTCCTTGGGAAACAATTTCAGTTTTTTCCATTCATTTTCTATGTTTTGCAAGGCACATGCATCATGGAATGCTTGTAAATGATTTTGAGGATCAACATTGTATCCCCCTTCAAATTGTGGGATGTTGTTCATGTCTAAAATCTTGATCCTACTATCCTTTTGGTGCCTTGTTGGAACTCTTAGGGCCTCCATTATATCTAGCATGCTTCTATTACGAGTAGGGGTTTTTCGTGGTCATCTCATTCATAACATCTATGGTGTCTATGCAGTTCACTACTCTCCCTTCTTCTATGCCTTGATTCCTTAGAGTGCCCTCGTCCTCATTCTCGATTGTCTCGTCGATTTTTTTCACTCTGTTTTCCTTTATCCTCATGGTTGGTTTCCTTATGACTACATATAGAAACTGAAGGAGAGGGTGAAGGTGACGATGAAGGTGAAGAAGAAGGAGAACCATTGCCGTGACAGAGTTTTGTACCTTCTCTTGGGTGGTCTTGGCCTTGATCATGATCATGATCAGAATGTCTGCCCTTATCGTGTGTTTATGTTCCCTCATTGAACACTTCGTGTTCGTGGGTATTAGAACCAGGGTTGTGAACCATGGAGTGGAGGTTCTGATACACCTCCACCTGACCATCGTTAGGAGGGGGAACATTGTTTGGTGGGGAACCTGTTGAAGCAGGTTCACCACCCTCAATTTTGCTTAAGACATGCAGAGTGTCATGGGGCCATTTACCCTTCAAGGATGTGTGGTAACTCTCCTATTGCAAGTCCCTTTGACGTTGCGCTTCTATGGGATGATAGTCCCTTGTGTCATGATCACATGAAATGTATTCTGTGTATAAAAGTGGCATGCCTATTCATGTGAGAGCACGAAGGAGCATGTTGGGGACTGATCGTTCTAGAGGAAATACTATGTTACCCTCCAAGTCTCTCCAACACAGTTGTTCATCTTGGTGGAGAATAAAGGTGAAAGTGGGTACATACTCATCGTGATGAGTATATACCACACGAAATTGTTGAGGAAATGGTGGATCTTGGTTATGTGTACTATGCTGCTGACTGCCTCTTGTGTTAGTCGTAGGTAGTGAAGTGCTCTTATGCAAAGAAGAAGACATTTTTGTCTTATTCGGTGTGCGATGTACCGTTGTCTTATCTTTCTTTGATTAACTCTAAGGGTTCGTTCTAACGTTCCAACGATATGGATGATTTCCTATGTTCTATGCAGCGCACAAACAACTAAGTCCTCAGCAACGGTGCCAATGATGAGTCGCGAGGTACCCCTACACTCAACCATACGAATACGAGCGTTTCACGTGCGATCTGGTCGAACTCCAAGGACTAAGTGCTTACGCACCTTAATGGAACACTCAGGGTTAATCAATCGTTGTCTTCCCAAACTTACTTGTATTGTCATAGTTGTATGGTTAAGTAAGCTTGAGGTATATGATTTTTTATAGCTTTTATCTTTTTGATGTCTTATGCTAATAAGGGAAAGGGAAAGAGAACTAAGTGACTAACTTACATTAACTATTCATTAACTAAGTTCTAATTGTTCCTAACACTAGTATCCATTCCCACTTTCCGTACACATCCTGAACCAATGCAATGCTACTGGGATTACCAAACGCTAATCATTACTGGGTTACCAAGCACTACACGCATGCTCGAAGTGGTCGTACTGAGTGTACTTAACTAAGAGGATCGAAGGTTGAGAGAGAGATTAATTAACTAGGAAAGCATTAAACATTCAACAATAATTAATTACTAATTAGCTTAATTTGTATGCTGCAAGGTTTATCATAAAGTTCGTCTTTATTTCCGTACAAAAATGTGTGCTTAGGTACAAATTGCTTAAATAAAGATCCGTTCATTCTATGACTCCTACTATGGGCACACAAAAATTATTCTAACTCTGGAGTGGTAAAACTGCAAGAGTTTGGCTAAGGGTCTAAGTCAAACTACCTTGAACAAAGGGCATCACCTCTTATTTATAGAAGATGAGGTAGGACGTGATATCATGTATGCGATATCATGTACACGATATCACGGCTCATCAATCATCTAATAACGTTCATAGAGGCATGTATATAATATGAATGCTGAAGAAATCTCTATAAGGATGATTTAGAGGTTTCTCAATTGTGCATGTATGACATCTACAATTACCATTATAGGTATTTCATCTAAGAATTTTTTATGAGACTCCATATATCTTATAGGTTGCTTGTTTGAGCACATTATCATATTTAATCTATACAACTGATAGCAATGTGTAATCCATATCTCCCATAAGGGATAGTTTTCTTGTCGAATCATGTCTCCTAATAGCATATTCTATGTATATGATATACATATTCACATTATATGAGATGCCATATGTCATATAGTTTCCTATAGATGAATACAATCATAGTTCCTACTCTATAGGTAATAGCCTATTAGAAAGGATTTTTTTATAGGTTGCTCGATTATGCATGTTTTTTAGTATGACTCTTGGTATCCATAGGTATTCTATCTAAGAATTTTGATAGAGATGATGTATCACACAAACATTATTTTATAGATGATGCATGATACAAGCATTATTTTATAGGTTACTTGATTATGCATGTTCCCTAATACCTATATGATAATATTTATTGATCATCAAACAATGTTAATAGAGATAAGTATATAATATGAATAGTGAAGAAATCTAATTAAGTGTTAGCTTATACATTGCTTGATCATCCATGTATCTTATATGAAATTACTATCATAGGTATTTCATCCAAGAATTTTTCATAAGACTCTATATATCTTATAGGTTGCTCATCTAAGCAAATTATCATAGTCTATCTATATAGTTGATAGCAATGTGCAATCCATGTCTCCCATAAGGAATAGGTTTCTCATCTAAGCATGTCTCCTAATAGCATATTCTATGTGTATGATGTATATGTTCACATCATGTGATATGTCATATGTTATATAGTTTCTTGTATATGAATACAATCACAGTTTCTAATATATCGGTGAAAGTCTATCAGCAAGGGTTTGTTTACAAGTTGCTCAATCATGTGTCTTCCTAAGTAAAACTCTAGGAATCCATGGGTGTTCTATCCAAGAATATCAATAGAGGCAATGTATCCCATAAGCATTATTTTATAGGTTTCTTGATCGTGCATGTTCCCAAATAGCTCATGGTATTCTATGTATACGATATATATTGTTATGGTAGGCGAGATACCATATTCCATGTAGTTTCTAGGATATAAATGCAATCATAGAATAATGTAAGTTGTATCATAAGATATACATCAAATAGGTTTCTAATATCTTTTAGTTGAGTCATGTTCATGATGTTTGGAATTGTTAGAACACATAGGTTGCTCATCCAATCATATTACCAAATAAGATCTCTAGTTTTTAATAAATAGATGATGTAGAAGCATGTCATGGATGATTAGTTAATTTGATGTATCTTTTTTCTTGATCATTGTTAGTTGTTAGTTATGTTTCAATACATGAATCCTAAAATACATGATATATGTTATGATTTATTTATTTACTTTGTAGGATCAAATTAGGAAGATTTTTGAGAATGTTACGATGCAAATGAATCCCATTGAATCATGATATATGTCTATTATGAAGCCTAAGGATGGACACAAATATTTTCATATTTTTATCATATTGATGGAGACTAATTCCTACAAGGATCAAGGAATTATGGTTTCTACTTGTGTTGAGAACAATAATACAATTATGATAGATACTTCCTACTAGGAATTATTAACATGTAATAGACTATGTTGAATGCCACTATGAGAAAATATGAAATAAAAAATTATTGATTCATACTTTACTAAGCATGAAATGCTTACATATATAAAGAGATTCCTTCAATAAAGGAGGATTATAAGAACATCATTGATGATTTTTTATATGTGAAATCAACTAAATTAGCTATATGATTCATACAATAAGCTCCTTTTGACACATAAGTTGAGAATTTTTTAGTACATCTTATTGTATCTACTGAGGGATCTCTCAAGATAACTTCTTTCAAAGAAGAGAAAAAGTTTGAATTATGTAGTAAGAGAGTGGTTAGAGTTACTTGCAAAGGTATCAAGGTAGCCAAGATAGATATGATTATTTCATCCTAATTTCTCTACAAGCTACCAAATTAAAATTGACTACTATAATCAAAATCCTAATACATTTAGAATTAGAGTAATGAGCATGAAGTACATTATGGAGCTTCATACCTCAATGATAAAGAACTTGGTCATAATTATGTATGATTACATACTCATAACATATAAAGTTTCTAGTAGTAGGACTTTCACCTAGGTAAATGAATCTATGATCCATGGGGAAGATATAAAGTTTTGCATTTTAGATGATCAACACTTAATTTTGGTTGCAAAGATTATTCTTGATAAAGACAATTTTGGGTAGTTAGCAAAGAATTTGTATAGAGTTCACTAGGCTAAACTACTAAAAGTAGACTCCAATTTTAGTGATTACTAAAATTTGTTATTCTTAGAATTACATCTAGTGAGTGAAATAAGATCCTTAATATGTAGAATGTTAAGACATGCGAAAAGCTATTTGTCTTAGAATAACATTCAAAAATTATCAATTGAAGAAATCTTAAAAGAGCTAAAGTTGATCTATGATAGTCTAAAGTTTATATTCAAGCAAGAGAATTATAGTCATACCTTGATGTAATATATTTAAATAAAGGTTTACATATTTCAAGGAAGTATTAACCTCTCATATGTTATCTTTCTTATTTGTTAACTTGCAGTGTGCCAATATTCAAGACTCTACAGGAGCCAAAAAGTTTTCTTCATGTTAACGATGCATTACTTAAGATGTGGAATGAAATATTTTCTATGTATCAAAATGAGACTCTATAGTGCTGATCTATAATATTTTCTAATAAGAACTTCAAGAAGAATAATCTTAGACATTTAAGGGCTAATCTTTTTCATCCACTTTAAGGACTATGACAACATGAAAGAAAAAATTTGTGCAAACATGATACTCAATGGATAGACATGTTTTAAGCATCTTAATAAAAATGATGAGTCAAGAAAACTAATTATCAATTATCTGATCACATTGAAGTAGAAATGTGACCAGATGAAATATGAATATTCATTAAAATTGGCTTTCGTTCAATCTTTTGTTGATAGGGATTCATCTATTAAATGTTGCTTAGACTTGAATGTGGATAATTTTTGCAATAGGTAGAAATTTATAATAATTTTACTTTTTAATTCAGCAATATCAAAAAAAGATTGAAACTACAAATATATTAATTTATAAACCCTTATCTTAATATAGATATTCAATTGACGATTATATGTTTGTAAGCTTGCTTGAAAATATTGAGTTTGTTAAAGGGAAACTTAAGCTTAAGTTGTTATTTCAATTGATGCTTCATCAACATCTAAATTCTATTAATTCTAATATGATAATGAGTGTAACCACGTAGGTAATTGATGATTTCTATTGCTATAGGAAAAATCTAGAGTTCATGGATCTTACATTGTAGAAATATGAAAATAAATTTTCCTTTATGGAGAAATCAATTATTTATTATCTTGTAGATTTTGAAAATATAGCTATGAAGGACTCATTTATATTTTTTAAAAAATTTTATTTAAATTTGTTTAGAGGAAAAATGCTATGTTTTCAAGAATAATTATTAATAATATTAACACGGAAAAATACCATTTATTTAAAGTTTTTATTTATGACTTTAAGGACTATATCTACAATAATATTTCTTTCAAATATAGTAAGACTTTCCAATACAAAAATAAAAATATGTATGTTTTGATTTACTATTTCTTCATAATAATTAGAAAATTTAAAATACCAAAAGCATTTGAAGATGAGGATTGCAATGTTTAAGAGAAGCATTTAGTTGACTATGAATCAATTAAGAATATCCTTCTAGATCTTGTAGATTTGGAAGTTTTTGATTATATATGATGTAAGTGAGTAAACTTCTGGAGCAAGCTCATCAACTGTGTTCTGCTAAAGGATTAGAAAATTACTAAGGGTATTTCTTTCATCATATTATTATTATGTAGTATTAGTTTATTAAGAGGATTTCATTCATATAATAACATCAGTATTACATTTGTGTACAATGATGGTCTATGTTGCTTTTTACGGATTGTAATAACCAAAAAGTTAAACTCAATAGATGAGGAGCCATTTGATATAAAATTGGCAGAATAGAAATTGAAGAATATTTTGGAAATTAAGGATGTTTATAAGAATATCATAATAAGATTAAAGAACAAGTCAACTAATAAGGCATGTGAATCTATTAAGAAGAAAATTTTTACATCCCCATTTCAAAATGGTGCTAGTACATAATAAAGATGATGTCTCTTCATAATAAATATTGTAATTATTATATTAAGATCTAAAAGAATGTGTTGTAATAATAGACATTTCTCATGAGGTGATAAGGATTTGACCTAAGGTTTTTATATCTAAGAATTAAACATTATACTAACATGGATTTGTAGAGCCAACAATAGTGAGTAATGGGTGCTAGGTAACATGGGACAAGAAGATGACTAGCCATCACTTCTAGCTAGTTACATGCCTAACCATGGTGGCAATACTAGATTGCTTCTAAGGAGTAGATGTCAAAGGAAGATGATCCCAAGGACCCTCAGAGCATGATCTGGATATATTATTTCACATTAATAAAGCATTCTTTTTATTTTTCCTATGTATTTTCCCTATTATTTTCTTAATCTAAAATATTGAATGTTACATAAATTTTATGCTTTCCATAACATTTAGGAATAGGATGTCACATTTAGTATTAAGGAAAATCATGACCCAAGGACCAATTAGAGTCAAGGGCTAACTACAATACGATGATGAATCACAAAGTCATGACCCATGTAGAATTATGAACCACCATCAAATGTACCTTATGTTCAAGATGAACTATGCTAATAAACTAGATTCCTTTCCAATAATTTTTATGAATATGCAATACCAAAGTTCTAGGAGTCTAGACCATACATCAAAAAGGTATATTAACTACAAAAAACCTTAATAATATAAGGGTACATTAGTTTAGGTAATTCTTTTCCACCTTGTAGTGTCTTTAGAACTTTAATTAGTTAATTAAGATGATTCTTAAGTTTTCCTTATTAGGCTAGAAGCCATAGACTAAGCCTTCTAGGAATTTGTCTCACTTTAAAAATTATTTGTCTTAATCCTATAAATCAGTGAGATTAAGTAAATTAACTTAGTCATAAAATTTCCTTATCCTTACCTAATAGGATTATTAGTAAGAGATTTGTAGGGAAACCTAAAATCTAGTAGGCAATATGCAATATTCCACCCTACTAGTATTCCTTGCAGTATATTGGTATAGTATAAGCATGATGCTAGAGTCAAAATTGTAAAGAATATATGTGTTAAAGTTTTATCCTAGAGTCAAAAATAAATTATAATCGAACTTAAGTCACCTAGACATCCTCATGTTATCTTGGTATTAGTGTATTAATGCTTAATTCAAAAAAATAGGTTATTTTAATCCTTCAAAATGATAGAAATATAACTTAGTTTTTGGACCCTAAAACCATGCCCAACATGTAGTACTCATTGAGATGATTTAAATAATATGAATTTCATCCCAATTGGGCTTATGGTTTGGGAGATATTACCATTTGAAGTTTCTCAATATGCATGCCTTAATAAAATAACAAAATAATTTTAAAAAGGGCAGAATTTTAAGGCTAAGAATTAAACCCAAGACTTAATTTCTATAAAACCTAACTCTTTAACTCATTTTTCATGATCACTTAGTTAAGATCCTAGTGCATGTTGAGTATTTTTATAATAAAAAGTTAAAAAAAAAACATAAAGTCAAAATTTTTTGAGGTTAAGAATCAAAATCATAACCTCGTTCTTATTAAGTCCAAGGACTTAAACCCAACTCTACTAGACACCGATACTAGCTTGTTAATTGTCTATGTTTATGCCTATGTTTGTATATATATAGAGTAAATAATTAAAAATATATAAAAATAAAGAAAATAAAATGAAAAAATTGGCCCTAAACCCTAAGTGTTAGGGCCTTGTTGTGAGTACAACTAGTAGGACTATGCATCCTAGTGTGTTATGCCATGCTACATCATAGCCAAGTTGTGTAGTGTAGTATGCTTTAGATGATCCAAACATGCTACTACATGACTTGGCCATATAGCAAGGCTAGGTTTTGCTACTATGCAGTCTAGTTGTAGTAGTCATTAACTAATGGCCAGAAATCATGCATGCTCATGTGGTTGCCACTAGTTCTACCACCTAGCCACATGTTCCTATGGCACAACTACCTCCTTCGACAACTATCATCTATGCCATAATTTCCATTACTATATGTGCCTATGCCTATGCCTTTATTTTCACTGTCTTTACCTTTATCACATCTAGGATTTTTGGTCTATGTAGTATCTAGGAGTGTAAGGAGCATTGTCCATTCCAACTTTCCTCAACATTCGAAGCATTGTGCAGTCCAACCTCCTTAGCATAGGGGGCACCATGCATCACAACATCCTTGGTGATTTTGATAACTAGAAAAAGTTCGTTAGTTGACATTAAATTTTGAAAGTTCTTCAATTGATGGAAAAATTTAAAAAGTTCATCAATTGATAAGAAAACCTAAAAAATTTATCGAAAAATTTTGAAATCCATCATGTGATTAAAAAATTTGGGTTTTTAAAATTGATGTCTATGTAAGAGATTCAAATATGAATTTTTGGTCAAATTTTATCAACTGTTCAAATTGATAGATTGGTAGCAATTAAGATAAAAATTTCAAAATTAAGTGCATTCATTCTGGGGTAGTATTGGGATGGATGATCTCTTAGGAAGCTTCTCCTAAGTCTTGAATTTTATGCTTAAATTTTTCTTCAAGAGTCATAACTCTTGATTTTGAAAGCAATTTTTGGGAAATGAAGAGTTTTATATAGCATATTTCAATCTTTCACATGCCATGAAAAAGTTAGAATTGCACTATAGAGCTTCAAAAATTAGTTTTTAATCCTTGTCGTAACACTATATCTCAAGACCCTCAAAAGCTTCATTTAGTATAAATCAGGCATATGTTGTCTATTTCTAACATATGAATAGTTATTTTTAATATTTTTAGGTCTTCTAAACCTAATGGTAAGGTCATATTTATTATCTAGATAGTTAATAATTATTTGATACCTTAAATCATACCTTAAGAGACCTTGAATTAGATCAACTAACCATGTCTAAGAATTTAATTATTAGGACAAACAAATCTAACCCATTTTGACCATCTTAGGCCTTAAGATTAGGTGCTTAGAATATGCAGATAAATAGACCTATGTCACTAACCCCTACTATATCTTTAGTTACACTATTGGAGTGAGTGTCCTAAAGGAGTAGAAAGGTCATTAAGATTCTAGATAATGTAGGCTAACAATGAAGTGTTAGCCTAGTGGTAAGGCTCTTGGTTTGAAAGCCTCAAGTCATAGGTTTAATTCTAGTGAATAATACTTAGTTATAAAGTTCTAATTAGACTATATATCTTGGGGGTGTACCTATATTACAATTTTTTCAAAGTTCCAACCTTTAAATTATTACTAATCCAACAAATCTATCAATTAGAAAATTAATCAATAAATCAAAATCATCAAGAAAATGTATATTAGGTTAGCTTGCAAGTAGATATTAACCATCATGAAGAATCATAATATTATTTTTATAGGATGTAGTATCCACCTTGGACCTTGAATTAGCATGAGTATTGATATCCATGCATCCTAACAGAACTATAAGATTTGAATGCTAATGTCTTATGTCTTTAAGAAGTTTTACCATGGAAATTCTTATATCAAGTTCAACCCAAATTGAGAAAGTAAGGAGATGAAGACATCTATAAGCAAAAAGGTTATTCTAGTAGTTCTTCTTTTGAGTCATATAGATTAGTCTATTATAGGAACCACAACATGGATGGTTATGTGATCTTTTACATGGAATCTAATTTCAAATTAGTACAAAGGTTTGAATGGAAATTAGAGAACATGCTTTTTAAACTTTCAAAATTCCAAGTATTGGGAAAGAAAGGAGAATTGAGATTTTAGAGAGGTCGCATAGCCTTGGCATTGGTACTTAAATTGTAGTCCTTGGGAAGATGTGTTTGTATGGTCATCACACATTTGATTACTAATCCAACATGCTTAGATGTTAAACATGGCCAAGTATTGTACTTGATTAAATAAATCAAGGAACGTTTAAAGTTATTTCTAGCTCATACTAATCTTAACCTAGTGCCATTCACCATTTGTGAAAACTTCAATTTAAAATTTGGAAGTGATTATTAATTCATAAAATATGAACATGTAAAATAACCCTTGGAAGAAAAACCTAGTTTCCAGAAGATGTTCTCATCAATTCATCATGCAATTCCATTAACTAATGCACATTCCTCCTACCTTGAATATTTAGTAAATAGGTTAAATAGTAAAATTTGAAAATAGATTATGCTAATGAATATTATTCATTAAGAATAATAATTCACCAATTATGCTACTATTACTAATAAATATGGGTTAATATCATTCTTCATTGAGATCCTAGACTATATTTTATATGATGTCCAATTCTTTTAAGTTACTTAGTTATTGGAGTTAATTCATAAGGAGGAAGTTGAAGAGTAAGATCAACCCTTGTCATCTTGAATAAAGCCATCTAACCATGTAATCCTTATGAAAAAACTACAACTACATCCCTTGATCCCTAAGATTGATAAATATCAAGGATTTTCTTAATCTTACTTTTATTTATGACCTTCATATTTTTCTTCATTATTTAAATTATATCTTAATTAGATAAGTAAAATATTTTAAGGTAGTACAAGTGGAACAAGAAGGATTTTTCCTATCTTCACTTGGATAACTAAATATGAGTTGTACCATGTGTGACCTTGGTTAGAATTAATTATTGGTGATTGAAAGACCTTTAATTTATCTCTTGTCTATGACATCTAATTCTTGGATGTCATGGAAAATGTTAAACATACATTATATTAGACATTATGCATAAAGAAAATAACAAAAAAAATGTAGAAAAAAAAAAGAGAAGAATGCTTTATTGATGTGGAATAGTGTATTTGGATCATGCTCTGAGTGTGTTTCTTGGGATTTTCTTCCTTCAACATCTATCCTTTTGAGGCAATCCAACTCTACCACTATAGTTAGGCCTATTACCTACCAGAAGGAATGGCTAGTCCGCTTCCTATCGTGCTTCACCTAACACCTATTACTCACCTTTACTAACTTTGCACCTACATGCTGATACGACTTCTATGCCTAGGTATAAATACCTTAGGTTAAACCTCCAAAGGTTACCTCAAGAGATATGTCAGTTATGACATCATGCCCTTTTAGGTCTTAATTACAACTTCCCTTTCGGGACTCATTATGATAATGATAACACTTGTTATGAAAAGGCTTTATCTTCATTATACCATATCACCATTTGGGAATGAATACATTACATTATCATTATCCTAGAGAATGAGGTAAGGATTGATAAATTAATATTTAATTACTACATATTCTTCTTACTTATATTTTAGTGGTAGAATAAGTGGGAGAATAATAGGATATTCAATCTCTTTTTAAAAGGAGAAATCAAAACATTAGAGTATAAGAGCATGGAGGAAGCATCAGAGTTGGAGAGAAATTAATGTGGATTTGTTCATAAAATGCATAAATTACTCATAAATGTTTGGTTTACTCATAATAATGGCATTTGCATGAGTTTACTAGCATCAGACATTAGAATAACTATAAGGTTGATAGTAACTTAAGCTAGTCCTCATGCATAAGAACAAGTATTGGATTAGAAGCCCTCACACATGTCCAAAATAACTATTGGGTTATGTTATGACTACTATTAAATCTATAGCTATCCTAATGTTTTAACTCCTCACACCACCCTAAACAAGACATGATATTGACTAAAAATCAATCTTCCAGCTGATGTGGTTAGTCTACAAATCCCAAAATTATGTGTCCATTAATAACAAGTCATATATCAGTAGCCTTTTAAAACTGTACTAGTTATGTTTTGTTACATAACTATTTAATCATTCTAATACATTAAATGCACCCATAGATGTTCAAACTTTTTATTAGTCATTGTCATTTGAACACACAACTTCTACTCGATATCAAGATAAATGCATCACTGTAGAGAATGTACCAAAATGAATCATGATTTTTCATAACCAATAGATCCATCCCAACTTAGGTTGCAACATTTAAAAATGGCATTGTCATTGCTATCCCCAAGAGGAGATGCCACAACAAAAATAAAATAAAATGATGAAATCAAAATGCAAAGTAAAAAAAATCATGAAAATAATAGTTTATGGATTCAAGAATACTTATCAAAATTTATGGATTCAAGAATATTTCCTCTTCCTCTACCTTAAGAGATTAATCACAAAAGCTTCTCTAAGCATAGCCACATGCAAGTGATTGGAGAAAAGAGCAATACACAATTAATGCTAAGAAAGCCAGTGTTACCAAAGATTTAAATCCATAAGAGGTACGATTTATGCAATTCTAAAAATAAAGAATTAATAATTTATTTTCTAAAAGTCAAGTAATATGTATTTACAAAAATGGTTCAATGATCAACCAATGGGTTATAGTCATTAAAAGAATATTAGAATGAGTCACATGTCCAAGAATGGGTTTGAAGATAAAAAAAAAAGAATAATTGGAATAAACTCCAAATATCCATTAATATTCTCAAAATAATATTCTTAACTTACTTTAAAACAAACAATAAAATAAAATATGAAAATATAAATTTTTTTTGGGAGAGGAAAGGAGGGGGTGGGGGGTGGGGGAAGGGGAGTTGAAACCCTAAAATAGTTATAATATAGGTGCACCCTAAGATATATAGTCAAATTAGAACTTTATAACTCAACATTACCTACCAAAATTAAACTCATGACTTAGAGCTTCCAAATCAAGAGTCTTACCACTAGGTTAACAATTTATCATTTGAGCTCCTCCACTCTAAGAAGCAACAAGATTTAGTAGATATAATTACAAAATAACCTAAATAAAAATAAGAGATAAAAGAACATAAAAATTCCAAAGTCTCACATGTAAGCATAAAGTCAATATTCCATACCATTTGGTCTTTGTAGATGTTTTTCTTCTTAAAATTAATCTTCCTAACTATAAAAAGCAATTAGTATTGCAAGAAGACTAAAATACTTACATTCAATTGATTACATATTATAATATTTTCAATTCTTATAAATCTCTCATCGTAAAGGAAATTTTTTTATTGTTGGACATTTATTTAATGTTTCTCTTTTCCTACTCAAGAAAAAAAGAAATTGAGAAAAAGTAAAAATGTATTGAATCTCATAATATAAAATTTAATGTGAAGCTAGATAGATGAAAAATCAAAATAATCTTAAAATAGGAATGATCAAATGAAAATAAAGAAACTAGAGAAGATAGAAGCTTCTATGAATACATTTACCATAGGAAGTATTTATTTGTTGCAACAAATAATATGTAAGGAAAATTTTTCTTTATATAAAAAGATTACCATCTACCCAATGATCAAATATTTTATTAATTAAAAGTTTTTAGAAAATGTAAAAATGTCTTAATCGAAAGTTAATTATCATGGATAATATTTTCCACCATATACTATTGTACCTTACTCTTCTACAAAAGTTGATATTTTGCAAAAGCATTCTATAGCTACATTAAATCCTTTTTCTACATTAAGTTGAAGCACAAATATATTAAATGATGTTACAACTTAGAAGGACTTCCCTGCCAATAATTAAGTTTTCTCTCTTTATTTTCAAAGAATCTATTGTAAGGTTGCATACTTGAGTAGACATCACTAAAATTGGAAAGTTATTCTTTTTTATGTTGTTTTGATGCATTCTACTCAACCATAAAGCATGTGATATACTTTGAATTTTTTTTGCTTATTAATATTTCTTTGAGATTGAACCCTAGTGTAATATATACATACCATTTTTATTTATTATATAAAAATAATATATTATGTAATTTAAATATATTAATGATTTTAAAAACATTCTTATGATTAATCTATTTTTTTACATTTAAAACTGATCTAATCATTATAAGCTTAAAAGGGAAAAGAGGATAATATGCATCATGGTGAACACATCATCCATTGTCTGGAATGTTTGTTGATTTTTGAAAGTAGGGTTGAAAGTATTTATAATAAAATTATTTAGTTCTTCATGATTTAATATGGTTGTGTATTTGTGGTTTGCTTGGACATAGATTGAAAAAATGGATCAAATCATTGAATTGATGGTCCTTTTTATAAATTGGATTGAAAATTTTTGAATAAATCAATGTAAAAATCAAACTAAAATCATCAATATTAGCAAAATAAAGTAATTATATTCACCCAGGTTGATAGCTACAATTTCTAATTTTTTTCATCTAAGAACTTAGTTAGAGTGAAAAATCAAGTATAGAAATTTTAGTTCCCACTGGCATCAAAATTAGTGATAAATAATATAGTAAATTTAAAAAATTAATAAAAATATAACATTATCTGTGAGAATTTTGTTTCCTAAACATAGTGAGAGGCACTGAAAAACTAGTAGAAAATCTTAAAGAACCTTAATGTAGAAAATAGAACACCTATGTAGAAAAGAGTAAACAAACACTAGGATTTTTAAGGTGGTTCAAGTGCTAGATTTGTCAACCTACATCCACCATAAAACTCTCCCTAGATCCTAGGGGGTAGAGTAATTTATTAATCAAAGAAAAATATAAGGCTTTTGTTACAATCCTGGACTAAGTGAAACCACTAGGCTCGAATTCACAAAAATTCACTTTTATAGCATAGAGAAAGAGGAAATACTCTATCTTGTCTTAACATAGAGACTCAAGAGCTTTTCAAGCTTTTGGAGAAAAAGGAAACAAAGCTTTTTATAGAGAATAAATAGAGAGAGAGAGAGAGAGAGAGAGAGAGAGATTAAGAAGAAGAAATTCTAGTTTAAGTACAAGGCCAAAAACCCAAATACTCAAGTTGAGCTAGAAAACTTCAATTTATAGTCATCATTCTTTTAGCCATTTTTAGAGTTGTTCTTCAAGCCATTGCTAATATGCTAGAGAAGAATGAGAAGTAAAAATTAGTAACCATTACCAATCTGTTGTGAAGAGTAGCTAAAGAAAAAGTTGTATTTATTACATCTTAGCTTTCATTACTTCATTTGGTATGAGCTTGAGATGAACATTAAAGGCTTAGCAGATGAGGAAAAAAATCTATTAGTTTATTTTGCCACTGACAATTCCTTCTCATGGAAATAACAAGCTCTACTTATAATGGAGATAATAGCTCTTTAAGTTTCAACTAACAATCCCTATCATTTTCATTAATGAGGTATAGCTTACTTTCATAGTAGTACAAACTCTAGCTTTTTTGTATACTAGCTTATTCAATCTAAGATTATACCTTTCCTTTTATTTTTACTAATATGGCAAAGCCTTTTTTTGATGTAGCTTGTATAGATCCAAAACCTAGTTCTAAATGCTTTTAGATTTCAGAAATATAGCTATTAAAGCCAACTTATATTCTCCACCACAGGCTTTCCTTTTTCTTGAGCTGACACAAAAATAAGCTATTTAAAGAAAATCAAAAGCTTGTTGATTCTCATGGCTTTTCTTTCTTCCTTTTTATAAATAAATAACCTTTGTTTTAGACATGATGTAAAAGGAGTTGACATGGTAGAGCTATTTCTAACAAGCTTTCATAGAACCAAGAAATGGTTCTAGAGCATATTCTAAATGCAAGCTTACTTTAGAGGTTGATGTAATCAAGTTATATCTCATTCCTTCATAGAACCTAGAAATGGTTTTGCAAGTTAGTTCTACAAGTTGAGCTAGATTAAAATTCTTTTACATACATGCTCTAAAAAATTTTTAACCTCAGCCTAACTAAGTTCAATTAAAAAAGACTATTATCTTTGTAGAGCTAAAGTGAAGAGCTAAGTTGGATTAAAGAACTATCCAAATGCACATTGATAAAGTCAATTTTTGTTGCTCTATGATAATACTATGATATTGTAGCAATGATGTTGTAGATACAATGTCTTGATCAAATGTATGTCATCATTAATATGATGTCTCAGGATGTGTGTAGCTCTATAAATATTGATACTTGGATGCATGATCAACAACTTTTCATTCCAAGTCTTAGGGAAACTCTTGCAGTTTATTTTCTTAGTTAGTGATAGAGTGAATGCTTACAATGTGATGTTTAGTAGTTGAATGGAATCTTTATTTGAGTAAATTATACTTGATGCAGATCATGATGATAATCAAGATTGAGATTGCTTTCCATCATTGCAACATCCACTTAGTTTTATTTTTTACTTAGCATAATTTTCATGTTTTCTTACCTTAATCATTTAAGCAAATCACTTTATTTTTTTTCTCATTAGTAAAGTGGAATGAGTACAACTATTTTGGACATTAAAGTGTAATCATTTGGTAATCTAGTAGTGGTTTCACTTGATTTGTTTAGTGGTGAATTCACTTGGCAATCCTAGTAATGGTTACATGACTCCAAGATGTGTCCAATAAGATAAGAAAAAATGCTCATTGCTATAGGATAGAATAGATTTACATTCTCATCATTACTTATATTTAACACTTAACTTCTTTTTCATTATGTTTAAACTTAGGCATAAAATGAGCACTACAACATCACATAACATATGGCTTACTACGAGTTAAACCATACACTTAGAATTTACTAACTTAAGGTGAGAAGACAATGATTATGAGCTTAACATCAATTACTAGCATAATAACATTGTCCATCCACATATTATGATTTGGTCACTTGTGAACACTTGTGACTTGTATGGTAGAGTGTTGGGATTACTCAACTGCTCATCATTGCCACCATTGTTGGGCATGTGTCAATGTGTGCCAAGTAATTGATCGTACAAACTCATTATATCAAGAGCCATATATTCAATCTTCATAATCCTTAAGTGATAAGCCTCAAAGTGTTGTGTTGATGGGCCCTCGTCGATGGGGCCTTGTTTACGTGGTGTTTCCCCATTGATGGGGCCACGTCGATGTAAAGTTTGCTACATATATGGGGCCTCATTGATGTAGTACTATAGAAAAAACTATAAATAGGAGCTCCCAACCATGTTTATGAAGATAGAAGGCATAGTAGTAGTAGAGCTCTTGAAGTTTGTCCATTTGAAAGTTAGAATATTTATTTGATGCAGATCAACCACGTGTTTTCTAGGATGCTCATGAAGGCCCTTGTAGAGGCCACTATGTAGGGAGATGCATAGCCATAAAAATCCTAATGGTAGGATACTATTGGCTTACAATCTTCAAGGATGTCCTCTTGTTTTTCTGATCTTGTGAACGTTGTCAAAGAGATGGTGAAATGACTACATGAATGGAGGATCCTCAATAGTGGATTCAACCACTAGAGCCCTTTGACATATGGGGCATAGACTTCATGGGTCCCATCACATCCATGTCCAATGGAAAGGCATATATCATCATAGTAGTGGACTACTACACCAAATGGGTAGAAGTTGTAGTTGTCACGAACTGTACATCATCCATTGCTGCTAGATTTGTACAACAAAATGTTTTAAATAGGTTTGGGGTACCACGTGCACTAATTTCTAACAATGAAACTTATTTTATAGGTCTCACTTTTTGAGAAATCATGGAACACTTGGGGGTTGAACATAAATTTAGAACACCCTATCACCCCTAAGCCAATAGTCAAGTTGAGTTAACTAATAGGGAGATCACCAACATCCTAACAAGGACCATAAACAAATATAAGAGAGACTGGAGCACAAACCTCAATGATGCCCTTTGGGCCTACCACTCAACATGAAAACTCCATATTGGCTACTCTCCCTATGAGCTGGTGTACAAAAAACTTCCAACGTTCTCAATTCAATTCAAGCTTTGTACACTCTCAATAGCCTGTGAACTTAATCTTGATCTAAGCCTAGAAAAAAAAAGAAAGATTGATCAACCTTAAGACACTAGAAAAAAATCAATTTGTAGCCTTATCTTTGAATGAAGTGCACAAGGCATTCAACAAAGAATGACATGACCTTAGAATATAGAAAGTGAAATTTCAACTAGGAGATAAGGTTCTCTACTAGAACTCCACACATGTACCCTAGAAAAAAAATTTCAAACATTGTGGAAGGGATATTACATAATTGATGAAACATTTTCTTCTAAGGCCATGGCCATATACAAACTTGAGAGCCTAAATAAAAAGCAATTGGTCAACATCCAACGACTGAAGTTTTTCCATGAACTAAGGTAAGCTAGTACAACAAATACCTCAATGGATGGACAACCATGCTCAATTTTTTCAAATCTCTTTCTTCCAACTCAATCATGGGGGAGATGGACATTCATGCTAATCATCCATATGGCTTTTTAGTTTTTCTATTTTTTTTTCCAAATTTTTAATTTTACAATTTATTTATTTTTACGTCATTTTGATTTTCAAATTTTTCCTATTTTTACATCATTTTTTGTTTTACTCCATTATTAGTATGTTTGAATCTTTCTTGAAGATTTTTACACTTTCTTATATATTTTACTTTGTTTTTCTTAAGTGTGCTTTTCAATTTTTGCTAATAAACATGCTTTATGCCAATAGGATGTAGTGGTGCTATAGTTATTACTAATGGTGGTTTGTGCTTCATGTTTTTTTTGCTAATGTCTAGTTTCTATTTTTGAATTTTTGTATCAATGGCTCAGTCATGGTTTCTTTTTCATGGAACATGTAGTGAGTCCACGACATCCACCCATTCACAAACTCTGTGATTTTTCTTATTTTGGAAGTTTGAGGTCCCTTTTATTAAATAAACTTTTAATAAATTAATGACCTTCGTAGTTTCCAAAATTGGGAAGAATTCAAAGGTTTGTATAGGGTTCGACTTTAAGGGATTTTTCTTCTACTTACTTGGGTGCTTGAGTGTTTTCATAGACTTCTTATCGTTCCATGTCAACCACTACAGGAAGTCAAATAAAGTCTTTGCATGGTGTGGTTTCCATCCAAAATAAAATAATAGAAATAATAAAAAATAAACATGATTGAAATTCAAAGCACACCCCTTAGACAAATAAATGGGCTACAAGCACTGGTTATGAGACTAGAAAGACATGTTATCCATGCGTGAAGGTTCCCTCTTCCTACTCTTTTTTTTCTTACTTATGGAATGATGGTTGTTCTATGGGTGCACTCTTGTGTCTCAAGGGGATGGATCAGTCTTGGAGTGGTGATGCGAAGTCATTGAATGAGGTTGGTTTTATTATGGACTAAGGATGGATCTTCTAAGGTCATTTTAAACACAAAATCCACAAGGGATTTCTTATGACCTTAATTTGGAATTTCATTTCACCTTCTCCATCATCCATCTATGCTAACCATAATTCACCTCATTACTGAAGTCCATGTTCTTGATCCCATGTCTTGGTTTGACATATTTGAATTCTTAGGTAGAATCTTTTGAGTTTTGGTCCTTAACTTCCATCAATCATTAATCACCTATGGGGCCCATAGACTCCTTAGGTTGAGGTTATGCAAGGGCAAACAAGGCATGTGCCTACTATGGGGATGATCCACTTGGATATCTCTTAGTTGGGTTCATTAGGTACCTTATCCTTAAGACATTCTTGCAATCAGAATCTTTTGTACACCCATCTTTTGCATCACACCATGTGCTACTTTACATATTTTGTTTAATAAACACATTCTCCATCAAAATTTTTAATTTTTGAGCTTTCAAGGATCCTCTTCAATGATTTTATCATATACTTGGCTTGTCTGGGATTTCGTAGATCCCAAATTCATTGAAAAATTCCTTATATTTTTTGAGATATTCAAATTTGAAAATTTTTGCCCATGGGCCTCATATATGGGGCCATAGAGCGAACCCATATATGAGGCCCTATATACAAGGCCCCATCAATGTAAAGGAAAAATACTATAAATAGGCATGATCCCACTTGGAAAATTTTACATTTTCTCACAAACGCCAAGGGATTTTTTCAAATTTTCAAAGCCTAGAAACTTCCAAAGCTCATAACTTTTAAATTGTTTATCCAAATCACTTCGTTCTTCAACCCTATAGCTACCGAAGGTAAGCTCTTCATCATGGGGACCAAAAATGTACTATTTTTGACAAAAAAAAGTTTTCACCATTTTTCTAACTCCCTTAAAGGTTTAACTAAGAAATCAATTATTAAATACCAATTTATAAGAGTTAAACCTTTGTAATGAGCTTTAGTGATATTTATAATAAATAATTAATAAATAATAATAAAATAATCAATCTATCATCTAACCAACCTTAGCCAAAGTATAGCTAACTAACAAGAAAAGATATTCAAATATTTAGAGTCACACATTATATCTACTAATCCATGGATGTGTTGTGATCGCAAATGGCACCAAAGGGAAAGCACATGCAAGAAGCAAGACCATCTCAACTAAGGAAGAAATGATCTAGAATCGGAAGAGGCCAAGAATAGGGCTAAGAAGAACCACTAGCAACCCACACCACAAGTCCTCTCAGGGAAGAGGTAGAAGTGGAATCTATCAAATAGATTTCAGAACTAGCAATAGCAATAGAACACTCCCATCAAGATGATGTGCCAACACCACAAGTAAATTTGGAGGTGACCTTAACATAGGCTTGCTTGAATTAGATCAAATCATGAGAGGTCCAAAAATTGGTGCTCTAGGAGTTATATTTTGGCCCTTTCCTAGAGCATGCACTAAGAGAAGTGTAGGATCAGTTAAAGGCCTCTTCTATTTGGTCAATCATCACTTCCATCAAGGTGTGGTACATGGGAGGGGCATTTTTATTTAGGAACAACAAGCAACCTAGATTAGTGGTGAAAATCAAAGACATCTTTGTGTTCTACTCAGTGCAAGCCATTGCTATAGTGCTTGGGTTGCTCAAAATAGGGCAAGTCTTACTAAGATTCCAATGTAGGCGGATCCTAGCATAAAGAAAGAATGGATTCAATGGTGCTATGGTGTCGACCACAAGGACTTTGGTGTGTTCACATCGATAGAGAGGATCCACTATAATATTATAGCCTTCCACCTCAATCCCATAGTGAGGCCAAGCAAAATCACCACCTTCTCTACCTGAGCATGTACCACCTTGAATGGGAGATTCCCTGTCAGCCTTCCACAGCTGATCTATTTAGAGATGAAGTAGTGGTTTAAAGAAAATGAACATGGAAGAAAGGCACTCCCCTTTCCATGCCTCAGTAGGAAACTCTATTGAAGGGGAGGAATAGCTCATTATACTAATGATGTCGTCAGCCAAGTTCAAACCACCAATTGGGTGGAAATAATGAAAGATAAGATGCTTGCAATGACTATCTAGGAAGAGGAGCAGTGATCACCACCTCCACCTACCATAAAAAAAACTATGCCAGATATCATTGCAACTACTCAAAAATTGCACAGATATAGAGAATGAATCTTGAATGAACAAGAGCAACAAGCAGGCATGAGTGGCGGGGACACATCCATGTACAGACTCATAATGAATCACATAAATGAGGTGGCCCAGACAATTAGTTTGATGGGTGGAGGTGGTTCTATTTTCTTAGCCCAAAGGATGCAACTACCCACAAGGTTAAATCTAAGCACTAGAGAGGTCACAATATCTCTTGTAGAATAATAACCACTCCCAAAAATCTCTAGGAACATTGCAACCTTCTTGGTATGCTTAGAGAAGGGTGAAGGGGTAATTGTTTTGGTGATGCAACACTAGGGGCTAGAGACTACAATAAAAGTGATTACTGATCATATTACTGAAATGCTCAACACATCTACAATATCTACACTAGACATCACTACACTTAAAGATGTATAGACATCCGTAGAGATCACAAGTGATAGAATAAATGTAGTGCAACATGAAAAACTACTAGACCAACTGGTGGGAATTGGACAACACTTCCAAATGTCTTTGACCTTCTGGATAGTATTATTACAACCCAGTTAGAGCTACTTGAGGCAAGGGGCAAGAACATCATATTGGAGGGGCAACTTGAAATGGCCGAGGAGTTGAATGAATTCTTAGCTATGGAAGTTACCAAATTAAAAGCCTAGATTGCCAACCCTGCATTCCTAAACCTGGCATTGGAAAAAGATGAAGCTATGGAATAGCTTCACATTAGACTAAAAGGGGTTGAGGATGCAATGAAGATGATAGTATTCTATTAATCCTTGGTAGAGGTCACATAGCACAAGATTCAGAATGCCTTGGATTAGACCCATCAAGGGAACGTGTAATTGACCATAGAAAACCATCACCTACAGAATGCTGATGAGCACAAGCAATAATTAACTAATTTCGTCCATCAATAGTAGGAGCAACTGGCTAGAGAAAACATAGAACTAAGGAGATTGGTAGAAAAAAATAGAAATCTCTCCATGGAGGAGATTTTTTCCCTTTGCTGAAAAACTATGATTGAGGTAGCTACTTGGAAATTGGAGGCTCTAAAATTTAAGAGAGTTAAGAACCATCACAAAGAATAGGTCAATCTACAAAAGGAAGTACATGAGAAACACATTTAGTTGGTGAAGGTGAAAGTGAATGAAACCCTCAAAAAACTCTAGCAAGGAAAAGAAGTGTGGCAACCCATCGTTGATGGGATAGACACCTACAACAAAGTGGAAATTTTCATGAAGGAGTTACAAATTGAGGAGATAATGGAATATATGGAGCTTGCCAATATCCACTATACAAATTTGGCCATGTTGACTACTAGACAACCATGGTTAGAGCTTGAGAAATAAGTGGCCAGATCATACTTGTTGTATGGGCCAAGTTCAAGCATTACAAAGACACTTGTGATGATAAACATTGAACTTGAAGTTCTCAAGGCATGATTCATTGATCAATGATCAACTACTGAGAACCTAGCCAAGAGGATGAATGGCTACTAAGAGCTAGAAAATGCAATTATGGAATTTGATATTGAATGTAAATAGTTCACTTCTTAGTTTTTCAATGTGAAGGAGATGTTCTTGATAATGCCCTATCTATGGGATATCCCCATTCCGATCCACATTGGTGATGCTGCATGAATCATGAATGATCCCTAGAGCAAGGAGGAGAAGATGAAGGAATTACTAGATGGATTTAACCTTCCACTAGAGGTTGCAACTATGGTAAGATAGCCACAATTGCCTCAACTACCACACGTGCCTAAAGTCGGCGAACATCCTTTAAAACCTTAGGAGCCTCCATTGCCTAGGACTATTTGATCTTCTCCACCACTTCACACCATCAGAGGATGTGTTGTCAAATTTTATGTAGTCATGTCATGGTGTTCAATTATGTGTTATGAAAATCACAATTTTTGTAATTTGTTGATTCATACACTCGGGCACTCAGTTTTATCAAGTCAATTTGCTTTGGTAAGAGTTAGTCAATAATCCCATACCTTTCCAATTTTTTAAGGGAACTCTAGGACAAGTTTTCACTCAATCATGTGGGTATGATGAGCATCAAAGTGTTACATTGATGGGCCCCCATTAATGTGGCCTCATTGAAGGACCCCCATTGATGTGGCCTCATCGATGTGCTCTATTTACATGGTGTTGTCCCATTGATAGAGTCACGTCAATGTAGCATTTTCTACATCTATGGGACCCTGTTGACATAGTACTATAGCAAAAACTATAAATAGGAGCTCCTAACCATGTTTATGGAGATAAAAGTCATAGTAGTAGTAGACTCTTGTAGTTTTTCCATTTGAAAGTTAGAATATTTCTCTGAGCACCCGCAATAGGAGTTAGAAAGTGTATAGATCTTTATTCGAGCACTGTTATACCTGAAACACACTAATGTGTATGACAATAAAGATGAGCCTTTTGATCAAACCTTGTAGCACTTAGAATATATTAATGATTTATTTATGCATTTATTGTCTTAATGAATTATGTCATTAATTAATCTAAATTAAGCTAAATTAGACCTTAAGCAATTAGTTAATTAATTAAGCTAAATAGATTAAATACATAAGTATGACCGCTTCAAGTGTAAACATGTATTTTCTTGGTATTCACATCAGTGTTATTGCTTGGTGCACTCAATAACATATTGCTTAGTAACCCAGTAGTGGATACATGGGTTTAGGATGTGTACAAAAGTGGGACCAGATGCTTATGTTAGGACTAGTTAGAGATTAGCTAGTTAGTTAAATTAAATTAGTTATTAAATTACTTCATCTCTCTCTTTAAGCACCAAAGAACATAAAACATAAAATAATAAAAATCATATACCTCGATTACACTTAACCATACCATGTGCATCACAAGTGTAATTGGAAAGGCAATGAATGACCTTAGGGCAAGGTTCACTTCCTAGAATACTAGTGTACTAGAAACTATAGAGTCCATAGGATTTGACTGGATTGTACATGAACACTTTGTGATTCATATGGTTGGGCATAGGGGGTACCTCAATCACTCATCATTAAGTAATCCTAATAACATACATACTTAACCAAGCGTCACATATATAACATGGCTTTAACTACGGAAAAATTATCACCTACCAAAGAGTTACAAAGGGGCAATGATAGAAAAAATGACGATGAAGACTAGAGTATGCCTATGCAAATAAGAATCTCATATGCTCATAATGATCCTTATTATCCTAATTTCACATTCATGTTTCACTAAGATGGGTAGTTGAGGTGGAGAGATGTACAAGGAGACATCATTTTTCCTCTAGAGCATTCAATACCCATGATGCTTCAAATAAATTTAAGGGGAATGAATCTAAGCCATGTGTAAGAAGGGTACCATGTGACCAAACACATGACAAGACCCCATCAACCCATAGAGGCACAAGTATAGAGAGACACTACTATGGAAAGCAAACATGAGCATAATAAGAGAAAATAGATTAACTCTTCTATTTTCTTAGAAGAAATTTATGGTGATGCATTTGTACTAGAGGAACTCCATTATGATCATGAAGTCCATTCCCAAACACTTATTATTCATCTAGAAGAACCTATTAAGGTGTAACTAAATTTAGCCCTTGCAGAGATACCAAGAAAAGAAGTAAAGAACTCTAAGCACAAGCAAGACTTAAGGCCTAGAGGTTTTATTGAATTACAAAGAAATGAATTCCAAAGTCATAGAAGGAGAACTAGCTAGCATCGTTCTCTAACTTCTTTGTCTTTCTCCGCATGATCGTTGATGTACTCTAATAGAAGAGAATGAAGGTATAGAGAGCATAACAAGAAGAGGCATTAGGCTTATGATAGACATGAGTATTAATGAAGGCATCTTGATGAAGAAGATGATGAGCATGAGCCATGAAGGAATAGGGATAGATGTGAAGAGAGAGTGTGTTATGAGTATCAAAGGGGGCACCACAACAATTGAGCATATGAACCCTATGATCATGAAGAACCCCTATTAGCTACTTGTAGCATGATCAACATAAGAGAATCTATGTATATTTCAATTAGGCATGTGAGAGACAATCACATCAAGAAACTTAATATGAACAATATTCCTAAGTTTGAAGGTGGGTATAATGTAGATCCACAACATCACCTTTAAGCATTTCATGATGCCTATGTCCTACAGAATATTGGAAGTCAGTAGCAAAAACTTAAGTTTTTCCTTGGAATACTCATCAAGGAGGTAGAAGGTTGGCACAGTTTGTTAGAACCTAAATGAATCATAAGGTGAAATACCATGCTTGAAATTTTGAATGAAAAATAGCAAATCTACTCTTGGGTGTCCAATCTCAAAAAGTGGATCCAGGGTTGAAAGAAAAGGACATACAAATCCCTTGATGTAGTGATGCACAAATACTACTCTCTTCTACATAAGTGTCCAAGCCATGGATTTTTCTAAACAGAGAAACTTAGAGATATTGTCAATGGGTTGAGGAATAAAACCAAGGAAACCCTTGGGTTTATATCCAAGGAAGACTATGATAAATGACCATCATTGAATTCAAAGGCTAATTGACCAAGTGGTAAAGGAAGAAGGTGAGTTGAAGAAGAGAGAATCAGTCGAGGAGTATAATAGAGATCCATCTATCCAAAAAAGTGATGTGGAAATATCTGATAAGAAAGAGGAAGAAACCTTGGAAGAGGTGATTCTAAAAAAGACTCTACCAATTCAAAAATCTATTAATGACATAGCAACTACATAGAAAATATGTGGGACTCAGTGGACAAAAAATTTGCTATAGCCTTAAAAATTATAGAAGAAGGAACTGAACAAGACTTCAATAAGTGCAAGGAGAAGAAAAGAGACAATTGACGTGATCACTATATATAAAAAGGAAAGGTTACTTTAGTAGAAGAATGCACTGATTCAAGCGTAGAGGAAGAGGAAGGATGTACAATATGCCAGCATGAACATCCTAAGGGATGATATCTTGTGATGGCACATTTGCGAGAATCTAGAGCATATGTACTTAATATAAGATTCATCAAAAAGTAAATGATAAAATGGTTACCTAACCCTCAAGATAACTATGAACAAACCTTCCAACCAGCCTATTATCCAAGTTGAGCTTATCTACAACCATAAGAGCAATATCAACAATAGTGACAACAATCATAAGCATGGGCAATGCCACCATTGAGGCAATAATATCGACAACCAAACCCTTATAGATACTATGTGCAATGACCGATATCTCTAGGAAATGTAGTAGTTCACACTTCTTGATCCTATTCATCTAAGTACTATAGAGCTACACCTCCAAGGATGGATTCTAATCCATATGTGCATAAATCAATAGCTGATTCATTAAGCCAACCTTATAATCCTTTATAGCCTATGCCACCACTTACAATGCAAGGGGAGCTACCTTCGCATCCACAGCAAAGAAGTGCTACAAGGGCAATGAATATATAGAAAGGAGATCACACTAGCAATGCTAAAGAAAAATTATAGAAGCATCTTTTCTTTAGGTCAATTCTAGAAAGAGATGGTAGAGTTAGAACTTCATTGAATCATATTTCTTATATGAAGGATCCTCCTACAAATTCCTTGCTTCTCCAAAAATCAAATCAAAAGATTATGACTATCATGCTAACTAAAATAGTATTAGACTAGATAAATGCAAGGACACTTCCTAAGAAAATAATAGATTTAGGAATTCCTATGATTTATTTAAAAATCACTAGAAATTCATCATGCAAAGCTATACTTAACTCAAGTTCTAGAGTATATTTTATATCTAAAGAAACATTCAAAGCATGAAAAAAGTGTAACATAAGGTTGGAGCTAGTAGATCAATTTGTCACCATTTCTTTGGGATAGATAGAAGATGTGGTGACCACTATCAATGGGTGATCTTATCTAGTAGATTTCTTAGTGATCAATGTAAAGAATGATAACAAGGAATTTCCTATCATTAAGGGAAGGGCATGGCATAGCATAATAGATGCTAAGCTAGGAATGATAGATTTATCCATGGAAATCTCTAAGGAAGATGAGCAAGGAGCCATACATATGCAAACAATTCCATGCATAATTGAAGATAACGAAGGGTGCAGTTGTGGATAAAACCTTCAAAATGCTAACATAGTCATTACACTAGTCCACAACAGATGTGAGAAACAAGTGTGTGTACAAGAAGGAACAAGGGCCACTAAACCAAAAGATACCCAGTGGCCAAAAAATAAGAAATTAAAACTATACAAAATATGCATGGAACCATCTCATTCACTTATTAACTCCTACCCTAAGAAAATAACCCAAACTAAGAAGTCACAAAAAGATATTATAAACTATGATCCTACACCAATGAATAATGGAAATGGAGACTTAAAATTTGAATTTAAGAATAAATGAGAAAGTATAGTTGGATCTTATGAGAGGGCAAGACCGTCTAGTTCAATGAGATATATATCCTTAGATGATCAAAATTTGATTACAATCAAGATTACATGTGATAATAATGAAAAATGAAATCACTAGGTAAATGAGAAACCTAGAGTGTATGATCTAGGAGACCTAGGATCCATTTTCTAAATACTCGTCCATGAGTTCAGTCATGGGGAAGATGCCTTACCTTGATTTAGAAATTAATAAGTGCTATTCAACATTTTTTTTTACAATTCTTTTTGATTTACAATTTTTTGTCATAATTTTCAAATTTCTTATCAATTTTTCATATTCTTTGATACATTTTCATTCTTTTATACATTTTTGTTTCTTATTCATTTTCTATTCTTTGATATTTTTAAAATTCTTTCTCTATTTTTCCAATTTTTCTATGAATTGCATCATTTGTCCTATACATATGTTTGTTGATTTTTCAATAAATGCACATAATAAAGCAAGATGTAGTCCTAATAAGGTGAAGATTGTCCAATATTATCAAGTCATAAAGGATTGATTACCTATACAGTGAGACCATGACATTCATCCACCTATTCCAACAATAAGAGGTTCTTACCATGGCCATAATGATATTCTTCTCACAATAAAACTAAGAATAAAATTCTGGTCATTATGCCTAGACAAAAGAGTGAAGAACTGAGTGGGAATGACAAGGGTGTGACGTTAAGGGGATTTGTGGGTTCTCTTGGATTATTGTTGTAAGTTCTATCTTATTGTTAAGGATGTATTATTTTCTTAAAGATCTAACAAAAATGGAAGTAAGAGTACAATAAATGCTACCTTACCATGTCACTAAAAAGACATGTTACCCATGCCTAAAGGAAGTCCTCTAGTAAGGTTGACATAGTTAAAAAAATAAAACTTAGGCACAAAATAAATTTTTGGGGGTTTCATTGGAAAGACATGTTACCCATGCCTAAAGGTAGGTAGCTTCTTAGGAATCTAAAAAATAAAAAAAAAGTGCAATTAATAAACTCCTTCCTTGAACAACATACCAAGTTGTAATACTCCTTGAAATAATAGTAGTTTTATGGTTGTGAATCCCAAGGATGAAACAATACAATGTCATTGAAAAGTGGTTTGGACTTGGTTTGAACCTTCGACAAAAAGGTTAATGATTACTGTAACCACAAATTAGACATAATAATTCATTATGCCTATGGTAAGACACCTCATGCCCTAGTTTCAGTAATCTATTCTATATTCCATCTCACCTCACTATATATTTAATCGTAACTTTGTGGTTTTGTATAATATATTGTTATTTTTTCAATCCGGTGATATTAACATGTGTGTTTTGCTAGACAAGTATGTCTTACATTCAACTCCTTGAGTGCTTATGGACACTTCTAGGTGTGGTTATACAAAGGCACTAAGGGCTGGAGCCTACTTTGGGGAGGACCCACTTGTATAACTCTTGTATTTCATACTTGACAAGCAATTCCACATCATCTTGTGCCTTCCAAAATGATCAATATTCAATAAATACTTCCCATACCATCTAATAATCTATTCATACATATGAAATTATTAATCCATCTCCTATCTATTCAATAAACTTTCATTGCCTGAGATTCCTTCCTTATGAACTTTAAATGTCAAATTCTTGAAAACAATGCATCATTAATGGCCAAGACCCTTTGGACAGGCTTCACATCTTTCAAACATTCCATTTGACTTATTTTTTCCCAAAACATTCAATGAAAATTTGAAAATTTTTCATAGTGATGTCATAGCCCCTATGTTGCACATATAAATATAGTACATATATGCATGGGAGTAAGCGAAATTTTTCATTGTTTCATTTTCTAGAAAGAGAAGTTTTTGCAATTTTTCCTAAGAGCTCTTGCACACTAGCTTCCCAAGGCCATATCTTTGTGCTTGTACCTTTGATTTTCAAAATTCTTGAACCTTGTTGATCATAGAGCACTCAACTTAGTTGTGGGAGAAGAGGGTTTTGTCGGGGGGGGGGGGGGGGGGAGGGGCATGTTGGAGGATGGGTGTACATTGCACAGTACATCTAAAAATTTGAGCCAAAAATCTCTAATGCCTAGAAAATATTATAAAGGGTAAGTATAAGAAATTAATAAGAAGATCATCATTAATTAATCAAACTTAAGCCAAAAGGACTTAGTTAATTCTCCTAATTGACCATACCAACTATTTTAAGGCATAACAAGTAAGAAAAGATAACTGTGAAAGGTCATAAGTAATTAAAGATATAATACTCAAGGGGTTTCTTTTTGAAAATTTTTCTAATTCTATAATCATAATAAGATAAGAACTTGATCTAATCCAAGGGTATGAGGAAGATAAAGAACTATTAAAAACCAATTTAAATACTTTAATAATTTCAACCCCTTGTTGATTACAAATGGTCCCAAAGAGACTAGTACCTAAAGGACCTTCACAAGATATGAGCAAAAGACTAAGAGGCCATGAGACAGGCCAAGAGGAAGAACAAACTCCCCAAGAAAAACATGTAGAGCAGGAGGCCCAATCATATAACATCCATTAACAAAGTCCTACCATTGAGCACTTAGCCCAAGAAGAGTCAGAAGTCATCTCCAGAATGCCTCCAAGCCATACAGAAAAAATCCATCATCTCCACAGTCATTATAGAATTGAACTTTGGTCCTTTTATGGAATTTTCTCTAGACGCTATGAAGACATAACTCCAAGACTATGGTCTACCCTATTCAATAATGGTGAACGGTATCTAGGAGAAACCTAATAAATTTGGCAAAATAAATAGGCTAATGCTATGATAAGAATTAAAGGAGTATTTGTGTGATATTCAATGGAAGTAATTACTAAGACCCTAAACATCCCAAAATGGCATAGATTTCAACAAGGTAAGGCACCAATGCTAAGAGGTTGTGGTTACAAAGGGCATATGGGAAAGAAGATAAGGATTATAGTGAGCTCACAACTAAAGAAAAGATATATTTCAAGATTGAAACCTATCATTTGTTTCCAGCCATAAGGCTCAACAAAATATCAACTTACGCAACCAGATGAAGTACCTATTTTGATGGGGAAATTCAATGCTTACATTTCCCATATATTCTTCCTTGAAATCCAAAGGTGGTTCAAAGAAAAGAAGGCACACAAGCTAACACTTCCATTCTCTTACCTCATAAAGAAGCTATGCCAACAAGCCAGAATCCTAGGATATATCAATGATGTTTCAAGGAAGGCCCAAAATGCTCTTTAGGTAGAGATGTTCAAGCTAATTTAACTAATGAAAGATTAGTTGGAAAAACTAGAAAGCACCAAGGGAGGTGTAGGTTCTGCTCCTGTTGGTAACATTCTAGCTACTAGTCAGTAGCAGTAAGCAAGATTTAGTAGCCAACCACAAACTAAACAATAACAATAACAACAAGACTATAGATCATCTATGAGCCACCTATAATAGATCGTAGAAACCATAAGTTGGGGAACATGGGAAGGGGCCAATATGTACAAAGTACAAGATATCTCTATCAGGCCCACTATATCCATAGATCCAACAAGTGGGCATGTGTCACTATAGATAGGAAGAGAGGATGACTAGGCACAATAAATTTTCAAGAATGCTACATCATTCCAAGTCATGATTGAAACTAGTAAAGGTGCCATAGTCATAGTCATGCAACATCAAGATGTAGTAGGAGCCATAGAGGTCATCATTGATGATATTAATGAATCTTTCAATGTCCCTATTATGATATCAGATGATATTTCTAAAGCAAGAGATGATTAAATGCTTTCTAGTACCTCGATGACTCTCGTAGAACATGAAGAAATTTTGGATAGACTACTACAAATACACCAAGTCATGTAGAATATTTTTGATATCTTAAGTGATATCACTATAGTCTAGTTTGATTTAATAGTCACAAAGGGAAAGTTGATCATGACATAAACCAGAGTTGAACACACGTAAAACAAAGTGCAGAGGTTGCAGGAAGATCTAGCTACTTTGAGAGTAGAAAGAAGGGACCCTATATAATTCATAGTGCTTGATCAACTTGAACAATTTAGAATTAATCATGTGAGGTAGTTGATTTCCATAACATGCAAATGGAGAAAAAGAAGGAGAAGGCGGTATGAGATGCATCAGTGGAAGAAGCCCAAATGTATGCATATGCCAAAGCACTCATAACCTTACAAGAGGAGAAAAATAATTTGATGTTGATAATACTAGGTTGATAAACATAGAAAAGTAAAAAATTGTTCTTGAAGAAAGCATTCAACAACTCAAAGAATAACTTGTCAAAGTCAACCAAGATATGAGTTGCTTGGTGAGGGAGAACTAAAACTTATCAATGGAGAAAGTTCATGCCTTCTATCAAAAATCTACAATAGAAATCAGTGCATAGTAGAATGAGCCCAAGAAGCATGAATGACTCAAAGAACACTTCATAGATTAGGTGCTCATGTACAAACAAATAAATGAAAAAAAGATCTAGAAAGAAAGGCCAAGATTAGTTTGATTTTTGTACAAAACCTAGATTGGTAGCTAATTTTGGATAGCCTTGCCCATGTCCACCAAGCTACAGTAAAGAACAAGGACCTATAGATACAAAACCTTACAAAGTACATGGGATTAGAAAAACTTTGGTATGCTAATTTTTCCATGTTAATAGAAATGTAGGCCTAGAAATGAGTTAGAGTAGTAGGTAGCAGCTGTATATGCCATGTATGAATAGGAGTTTGTTGATAGGAAAGATGCATTATAGAAAATAGATGTGGCAAACCTAGAGCTAGAAATTGTTAAGGCCAACTACCATAGGTAGAAGGATGTAGCAAAAAACTTGGCACATCACATGTCAGATTACCAAGAACTCAAAAAAGATAGCTAGGGCATTTGAAGAGGAGAGATGACAGTTTGTAGCCTTGTATGTAAAAGCAAATAAAATATTTTTGCAACTCTCATGACCATGAGATGTACCTACTCCATCCAAAATTGCACAAAAAATGTGGATGGTACATGACCTAAGGATAGAAGAAGAAAAGTTTTAGATGCTCCTAAACTACTACCAATTTTAGAAGCCTGATGACAAGGGGAAAGAGGTGATGATAGAGCCTTTGCCACTTGGAACATAAACTACATTGTGCTACTTCAGTTTTTGTTTTTTTTTCTCATGTAATTGTGTCATTTGTAAAAACACCACTATAGCATTCTAAGTCATGTAAATAGTTAGTTAGTCATGTCAAGTTGAGTCTACCTCCCAATTTTGTAAGGGACTCTATCTTCATTTTGTTTCAACTTGAGGATGAGTTTTTAGTCAGTTGTGGGGGTATGAAAAAAGTCAATTTTTGTTGCTATGTGATATCTTATCTATGATATCTTAACAACAATGTCATAGATATGATGTCATAATCCATGCTACATCATTATTGATATGATGATGTCTCAGGATGCATGTAGCCCTATAAAAATTGACACTTGGATGCACGATCAACAAATTTTCATTCAAAGTCTTAGGGAAACTCTTGTAGTTTGTTTTCTTAGTTAGGGATAGAGTGAATTCCCATAATGTGATGTTTAAAAATTGAAAGAAATCTTTATTTGATTGAACATTACTTAGATGCAATTCATGACAACAATAAAGATCAAGATTTCTTGCCATCATTGTAACATCCACTTATATTAGTTTTTTTAATTAACATAATTTATATGTTTTTTTACCTTAATCATTTACATTTCCAAAGCACTTTATTTTGCCTGCTTATTAGTAAAGCAAAATCAATACAACTGGTTTCGAGCATTAAAGTGTAATCGTTTGGTAACTTAGTAGTGGTTTCACTTGATATGCTTAGTGACAAATTCACTTGGTAATCCTAGTAATAGTTACATGAGTCCAAGATGTGTTCTGTAAGCCAAGAACGAATGCTCATCACTATAGGATACTATAGATTTACATTCTCATCATTACTTAGATTTAGCACTTAACTTCATTTTCATTAAGTTTACAGTTAGGTGTAAAATGAGCCCTATGTCATTTTCATTATGTTTATACTTGGGGTGTAAAATAAGCCCTACAACATCACATAACATATGTCTCACCATGAGTTAAACCATACACTTAGACTTCACTAACTCAAGGTGAGAAGACAATGATCATGAGTGTAACATAAACTACTAGGATAATAACATTGTCCATTTGCGGATTACGATCTGGTCACTGGTGAACACTTGTGACTTGTATGGTAGAGTGTTGGGATTGTTACTTTGCTCATCACACATGATGTTGAACTAGTAGAATCAATTTGTACAAGTTAAGTAGAACCAAAAAATGGTTCTTCAAATTAGCTCTACATGTTGATCTGGAAAAGAAATGCCTTCTATGTAAATACATTCTTCTATGTAAATCCTACCCCAAAACATCTACCTTGAGAAAATACACAAGAATTGCATTGCATTGGAAATATGCTACCCAAGAAACTAGGCAAACATGAGTAGATCCTAGCATAAATTCCAAAAAAATGCTAAAGAAATACTAAAACAACACATACACAATTGCATCATCATGTTCACAATTTTTTGACAAAAAAACACATATACAATCATATCATCTTACATCCCTTAAATATTCTCCTCATTTTTGTCAAAAAAAGATGAAAAGAAGCTTCCCTTGTCACTAAACAAATTAAGCTCAAAATACAATGGGAAACATAGACGATAAAGAAAAAAAAGAGATAGACATAAGAGATTAAGTAAAGAAAAACACACTGATCCTATTGATTAGTGAACTATCAAGCTCAAAAAAAGATGAAATAATGAGAGAAAAACTAGACATAGGGAAAAAATATAAAAGGCATAAATTAGATGAGAGAGAAAAGTAGCAACTTAGAAAGCAGTATAGCTATGGATATTCATAAGATATTTTTGATGAATTAAGAGGATTTTAGGGAGCTTGGAAAAGAGATAAGAAGAGTAGAGGTAGAGAGGGATCAAGCATTGAAGAATAATAAACCTATAATAGAATGTGAAAGAATTGGAACATCCAAGAAAAATTTAGTAAGGAGGTGGAAAGGATTTTGATGCAAAAACAACATGAATGTTTAGAGCATAAGAGACAAAGATATTTGGCATTCCAAAAACCTAAAGAAAGGAGAGGCTATACATAGCAAGATATTAAGACACTATACTCCATTCATAACCTCTTAGAGTTTCTGCATCCATCATGCTTGGAGCCAAAACCAATGTCATCTTCTAGCCATGATCCTTATAAGGGAACTCATGAATCCTTAGGATATGACTATGAGGATTCAACAGACTCACCATGGATACTTGGTTCTTTTGCTACATGTTGAAAGTATCTTGCTTCTTTGTAATATCAGTTTACCTACTCCCCTACAATAAAGTTTGTTAGCTTATAAATCACTAGACTAGTACTAAGAGTTTTTAGGAGGTTATGCATGTCTAGGTAAAGTAGTTATACTTATCAATGTTCTTAGATACAGGAATCTTTCTTTATTTAAATCTTTTGTAAAAATATCTTCTCAATGTGCTTTGGATTAAATATATGACAATTATATTATTTTCAACTCTATTTGATCTATGAGAAAATGATATTTGATCTTAATATGTTTAGATTTACCATGAAAAATAGGATTTTTAGAGATAGAAATAGCTACATTATTATTACAATGAATAATGATTAGATCAGAGAATGTTATACTAAAGAGCTTTAATACTTCCCTCATTCAAGGAATCTATGTGCAATAGTATGAGGCTATAACATATTTAGCTTTAGTTGATGATAATGCTACAAAGTTTTTCTTTTTGCTTAGCCATGATACCAATCTATTACTAAGAAAATGACAATTTCCACTAGTAAATTTTTAATCATCTTTATTTCCTACTCAATCAGCGTATGCGAATGCTTGTAATTCAAAACTTTTAATTTTTGGATATCATAGCCCATGACTAGTTGTGTCTTCCAGATATTGTAAGATTCTTTTATCTGCAACCAAGAGTGATTCTTTTGGTTCTAATTGAAATCTAGAAATCAAAAATACTACAAAAGCTATGTTTGACCTACTAGTTATAGCATAATGTAAGCTTAGCACAATTGATCTATATAGTATATCATTAATTTTTTTTTAATCTTCATCCTTACAGAGGTGTACATTTGTGCTAAGAAGAGTTGCACAAGTTTTATCTTCTATTATGTTGAAATGCTTGAGCATTTTTTGAACATATTTTGTCTAAGAAATGAAGGTTCTATTCCTAAGCTATTAAATATGTAGGCCTAGAAAATAAGATAACTATTTTATAATTAACATTTTAAACTCCAATGTCATAGCTTCAAAAAATTTCTTGCCTAAATTTAAGCTTGTTATTCAAATATTATACCATCAACATAAATATGAGTAGCTAAAAACCCTACATTGTACTTTTTGATATAGAGGGTATTGTCCAAAGAAGCTTTCAAATATTCATTTTCAACTAAATATGAATCAAGCTTAGCATACCCCATTTTGTGGGCTTGTTTTAAGTCATATAAAGCTTTGTGTAGCTAATATACATGATTTGGTTTTTCAATGTTAATAAATCCTTTTAATTCTTCTATATATACTATCTCTTTTATTTCTTCATTCAGAAATGTTGATTTCACATCCATTTGATAGAGCTTAAATACTTGATAAACTACAAATGCTAAAAGCATTCTAATAGATTCCAAATTTGCAACTAGGGAAAATTTATCTTGATAATTAAGTTCCTCTATTTAAGAAAAGCCTTTTGCTACTAATCTTTCCTTACTTTGAGTTACTTCACCACGCTCATTCAGCTTGTTTGCAAAGATCCACTTAGTTATAATGACATTGGCTCCTTTGGGTCATGAGAAAAGATTCCAAGTATTATTCTTTATAATTTGCTTCATCTCTTCATCCATGACATTCTTCCAATCCTCACTCCTAAGAGCTTCCCTAACTCTTAGAGGAATGGAAAAAGTAAGACAACATACTAATAAGCCATGATTTGTTGTTTTAACTCTATTCCTTATTATCCTTTTTTCAAGAGGTTCTCTAAGGATATCTACCATGGATTTGAACCTTTGTATTCTTCTCCTTAAGCCATCATTAAGTGTATCCTCTTATTCTATTTCTACCTCATCCATTGAGACTAGGTATTCTACTTCAATCTCATTAGTGTGTTTATATGCAAAAATTCCGTCATCATTTTCTTCTTCATCTACATTCATACCTCTCTTAATCATATTGTTAGTATCTTTCAATAATTCCTCAATCTGAACATGAGGTGTTTCAACAAGCTTTAATGTTTTTAAATTTAAGCAATGATAAGATTTTGAATGACTAGAATATCCAATAAACAAACTTGTTATGAGGAGTTACGATTATTCATATATCCCTTGGGAAAGGGTTTGACCTATGTCATTTAAGGCTAAGTGTAGAGGTCATGCTGGCATAGAGTTGTAGAGCTGGGATAGGCAAGTGACAGAAGTTGGGTGAAGTAGGACAAGAAGGAATTGATCACCCCTTTGGCTAGATAGCCTAACCATGGTGGCAGTGTTGGATTGCCTCTAAGGCTTAAGTGGCATAGGAAGATAACCTAGATGGCATTATAGTACTCTCTCCTATTAATAAAATTTTTCTGTTTTCCTTTTTTATTCCACAGTTACAATTATTTATTTATCAGCTAATTTATTAAGTATTTATGATGTATTCATTATATTATCTAAGAAAATGATAAATGTGATAAATTAAGTGATCGTATTTTTTACAACATCCGAGAATGGGTTGTCACATTTGGTATTAGAGCAAACCACAATTTAGAAGCAAAAGTGAAAGAAAAGCATTATTTTATTCTTATTATTATTGTAAAACATAAGTATATCTAAGAAAAATGACAAAATGGAAGAAAAATATTATATTATATTATATTATTATGTAACAGAGTAAGAGAAAGTACAACCAAGTAGAATACAGAAAAGGAAGAATGGGAAAGATGTAAAGAAAACAATAGCGATCATTTGTTGTGACTGAACGAGTAAGGAGATCCATGACTATCTTCAATTGTACTTTTCTTTCTTCATCAGTGGCATCCTTCTTGCAACCCACTACCTTACATCTAGCCACTTCATCAAACAATTATTTGATGTACTAGGTTGCACATCTTGATGCAGCTACTGAT
Source organism: Gnetum montanum (assembly GCA_015680685.1). Classification (NCBI taxonomy): domain Eukaryota; kingdom Viridiplantae; phylum Streptophyta; class Gnetopsida; order Gnetales; family Gnetaceae; genus Gnetum; species Gnetum montanum. Next base: position 304,012 of record MNCI01003975.1, on the reverse strand, counting down.
TTCTCCTTTCTCTTAAGTTGGGTCTTTAGCATATCTATTTGAATTGATTGATCATCCATGTCCTTTTTCCATTCCTTCTCTTTTCTTTACATAAGTAAGACTTAAATTATGAGTTATGAACAAATAGAAGAAAAGGAAAGAGTGAAGAATAAAAAATTATTTACCTAAAACCAATCATTGTCAATTTGAAGAACTATTCATGAGTTTCTAGATGGTGAGCGAAGCATGTTACACTCTCCAATTCTTCTAAGAGTTGATTTAGATCTTTGACAACACTTGGAGCATTCCCAAGAATTGGATGCAAACATGATGGAACTCTAGCCTATACTAAATCATAGTCTACCTTGAAGATACATGACTGAGACTCCTATAAGTGGTAGACACCCTCACAAACAGAATAGGGTTTATTATCAGAAATTCACTAACTAATATGCCAAAGAAGTATGAGTTCTTCTTTAGCAACTACCACTATTTATCTAATTGAATGAGTAGAACCCATGATAGAAAAGAAGGAACCACTGGAATAGACTCAAAAATTGGTGTTAGCATTGCCTATGGAAAGAAACCTCTTACAAGTGTCATAGGATAAGAAGACATGCCTATTTTTCTAGATGGAGGAATGGGAGTCTATTCGGAAATGGTGCATGTGTCATCTTTTTCTATCTCTTAGATAAAGTATCGCTGCTCCATAGACCTTTGCAACACAAAAGCTCAAAATCATATAAATGAAAGAGTAAAGTATTCAAATATTTAAATAATTAAAAATTACCTCTATTTTCTATCTTTTATCTTATCTTGTACTTTGTTGAGTTTGCTAGGGTTGTTGTTGAGCCTGTTATTGGGCTTATTATCTTATAACTACTAGATCACCAGAACTGTGCCCAATATGTTACATTTGCAAAAAGAAATTTATTAGAAATTAATTAAATTATTTTGTGTGTGTGTCTGTGTCTGTGTGTGTGTGTGTGTACCTTGGAAGTAGAAAGTGTGATCTATTTTTATGGTTAAACCTTACCAAAAGTTGAAGTAGCTTAAACTTCTTTAGCTTATGCAGCTCCAGCCTAGGCACTCTGAATCAGTTCATTCTATAGCCCAGATTGCACTGTCAAATACATAAAATAAAGACATAATCAACAAAAAGGAAATAATAAATACATAAAAATACCTTGTTGATTTCCTCTTAATTCTGAGCATGTTGTAAGGCCATTTGATCCTTTTTAGCATCCATAATCCTACTCCTTATAACTCTCTCATTTTCAAGAAATTCAAGACATAATCAAGGATTGTAATGGTTAAAACATTTTCTTGGATGACCATAACTTAGAATCAAACACATGAGAAAGGGTACACAACGTAGGGTATAAGATTTGACAAGATTTTTCTGTGCAATAGTAATTTTAGTCATGGCATTATACCAAGCAAAGAAACAAGACAGCGACCAGTCATAAATTCTATCAGTTATGACATCATGAAGTATGTAAATAGAATAATAATTAATATAGGATTGATTTTTTTGAACCTCATTGATGAAATCTCCATGAACAAATTGGCTTTTTCCAAGAGCAGAATCGATAACATAATTAGATAATTCCATTTTGCAAAAATTATTTAAATTTTGGGGAGAAAGTTGATGGAATTAAAGGATCCTCTCCTTGCTGAAAACCCAAGGCTATTTGAATATTAGAAAGAAGGATTATTATTACTCCAATAACTAAGTAGGAAGTAGAAATTTTCTTACTATTATGCTATTCACATAATTCTATGAGAATGCCTTTCCAATGGGAGAGTTTAAAAATAGGGAAGACAAGTGAATTAAATAACTTTTCAAGGTAAGGTGCTAAAACCCCTTCTTCCCAAGTAAGCTACAAACACAATTAGAAGTAGAGAGTACATTATTTTAATGTAAATAAGAGTGGCCAATTGAGAGCTACCTGAAGGAATTTGATGTAGAGGTGAAGCTTGACACTTAGGGGCCATGATGAAGATGGTTAGAATCCTTTGATGATAGAAAATATTCAACCTTCTCCACTGATAGAATCCTTTAATCTTTTGCTGATATTAATTTCTGATGGGAAAAGTCTTTCTTCTTCTCATATTTATAATACAAACCTAAGAATCTTAGTAGAAGTAAAGAGGAAGTTTTAACTTAAATTAATCAAAGATTTGATAAAGCTAATGTTCACTTTTTTTTATAAAGATAATGTTTAATTTTTCTAATTTTTTGATTTTTAGGCTCACTAAAACTAAATTATCTTTAGCTTAATGTGTAGTGCTCTCTGAGATAATTCCAACAGTACCGATTTCATCAAAATCTAACTTATGGTTTGGAAGATACAGTAATTCTCATTTATTCTAAGTCAAGAGAAGAACATGTCAAAGATTTGAAAATTACAATGGAAATTCTTAAAGAGCATTAGTTAAAAGCTAAATTGAATAACTGTGAATTCTTTAAGGAAGAAGTTTCATACTTGGGTCATATAATTTCTAAGAAATGATTGTAAGTAGATCCAGCAAAAATTAGTGTGATTTGGGACTAGCCTAAATTAAAATATGTTATAGTGGTTCGCATCTTCTTGGGTTTAACTAGTTTTTATCAACTTTCCATTAAAGATTATTCTACCTTGGTAGATCCATTGACTAAACTTTTGTAGGAAAAACATGTGTTTAATTTTGATGACAAATGTAGGGAACCTTTTCTCAGATTAAAGATGCTACTCACAATAGCACCTATTCTAAGAATTTGAGATGAAGGATTACCATTTGAAGTATCTACAGATGCTTGTGGAATAGGAATTGGTGCAGTTCTTTCACAAGAAAATAAAGTGGTATGTTATAAATCTCGTAAATTATGAGGAGTTGAGGTAAATTACTCAACCCATGATTTAGAATTGCTAGCAATTGTTCATACTTTGAAAGTTTGGAGACATTATCTTTGTGGAAAAAGGTTTGTATTAAAAGTCGATCATAAAAGTTTAGAATATTTTTAGAGATAACATCTTTTAAATACTTGTCAAAGAGGATTGGTAGAATCATTGGTTGAATATTATTTTGAAATCAAATATATCACTGGTAAGAAAAATGTGGTAGCTGATGCCCTTAGTCGAATGTGGAACTTGATGATAGGTATGGTAACAACCCCTATGGAAAAAGAAATCAAGGAAAAAATAAAATAAAATCCTTATTTTAAGAATATTTAACCAATATTTTCTTTGAGCCTTGATACCAACTTACCTCTAATGGTTTATTAATGAAAAGACAAAGAGAGTGCATACCAAAAGGAAATTGGAGACTAAGGTTGTTGTGCAAAGCACATGAAGTACCATATGTAGGACACCCAGGTTATATTAAGACTTATATGATGATATGAAAATCTTATTTTTTTCCTATAATGAAGAATGATGTGTCCTCATACATTAAAAATTGTCCAACATGCCAAAGAATAAAAGTTGAATAGAGAAACCCAATGGGTTATTACAACCTATGGAAGTCCCAACTTGGAAATGGGAACATGTCACCATGGATTTCATTGTGGAATTGCCAATAAAAAAAAGGGAAATGACTCAATTTTGGTAGTGGTTGATCATCTATCAAATATGGCACATTTTATAGCTTTGAAATTTATAAACACAATAGAAGAAGTAGCCCAAAAATTCTTACGTGAAGTATTTTGATTGCATAGTTATCCAAAATCTATCATCTTGGATCGAGATCCCAAGTTCATATCCTCAAAAAATTTCTTCAAAGAGCTTGGAGAATTATTTGCACCAGGAAGACTTTTCCTATAATAAAAATTATCAAGGTTCCATACACCAAACACCATTCAAAGTAGTGTATGGACATAATTATCATACACTGCTAACCTAAGCAGATCCAACCTTAAGAGTAGAATGGAAGGAAGAAGAAATGAAAATAGTGGAAAAAATTTCATAAGAGTTAAAAAAAATTTGTATAGATGATGATCATTATATTGAATGATATTATAAATTCTAATATTCTATTTGTATAGATGATAATGAGAAAAATAAAGTAACTAAAGTTAAGAAGCATAATAATGAAGTAGTAGCTGAGTAGCTGGATATAAAGGAAATGCTCGAGGATGAGTTGGATGTTTAAGGGGGGTAGATTGTAATGTCCCATCCCTTGTTAATGGATGGAAAGAATTGTAAAAAATGTAACCAACCTTCAAATGAAGGGGCACCTTAGTATGAGAAGTTACAATTATTCATGTATCCCTTGGGAAAGGGTTCAACCCATGTTATTTAAGGGTAGGTGGAAAGGTCGTGCTGACATGAAGTTGCAAAGCTGAGATAGGCAAGTGATAGGAGCTAAGTAAAGTAAGACAAGGAGGGACTGATCACCCCTTTGGCTAGACAACCTAACTATGGTGGCAGCACTCCATTGCCTCTAAGGCTTAAGTGGCATAGAAAGATAACCCATAGGGCGCTACAGTACTCTATTCTATTAATAAATTTTTTCTATTTTCTTTTTTATTTCATAATTCCAGTTATTTATTTACTAACTAATTTATTAAGTATTTATGATTTCCTCATTATATTATCTAAGAAAATGATAAATGCGATAAATTAAGCGATTGTATTTTTTTACAACATCCAGGAATTATCAACAATAAGAACAAAATATTTAATGCCATCAAAACCAACTATATTGAAAGGATGATAGATATTCATATGTAGTAATTCAAGTCTATCTTTACAATGAAAGTTCACTAGCTTAAAAGTAGCTCTAGTTTGCTTACCATGTTGGCATGTAAAACATACCTCTTCTAGATGAATTACCTATGGAATTCCTTTAACACTTTGAGCCTTGATAAGAGCTTGTATGGTTCTTGAGCTTAAGTATCCTAGTCTTTTGTGCCATAACCTACTATTTCTTATATCAGAAATAAGAGTTAGGCAAGGCTACTTAGTTATAGAATATAAATTATTTTTTTCTTGAGTAACATAAGCTTTAAATCCTTTTCTTTATTCTTTAATATGCATTTCTCATTCATGAAACAAATACTATAATCTTCTCCTAAAAATTTTCATAAGCTTAACAAATTATAATGTAAGCCATCAACAAAATAAACATTATGAACTCTAGGAAAATTATTATGAATTTTAACTAAGCTAATACCTCTTACCACAGCTTTACCTTTGTCACCAAAGTTTATTTTCCCTCCATTAAAGGGTTTTAGTATGATAAATTTTGATGTATCACTAGTCATATGTTGAGAGCACCCATTGTCAAGAAATCATGTATTTGAGCTGTAAGAGCTCTTTAACACTAATTTTATGATGAGAGCTCTTCTATTGATTGGCCTCCAAACTTATTTTCCTATTTTGTTATTTCTTGAAAAGTTACTAGATCTACAATTTCTTTCTTTACGACCTAGCATTCCATAATTAAAATAAAATCCTTGAAAGAAATTAGTTGTTGTTCTTGGACCATACCTAATGATTAGAATTCTAGGGGTAGGGAGAATTTCCTTATCTATTTGTGAGCTAATAGTTTATGATTATAGAGGCCATGTTTGGACATTTATCTTCTAGGCTGATACTTTTATCGAAGATGATCTTTTTGAAGGTCCAAACTTATAGCAAAGACCCCTCTTTTCATTGCTTGATCATCCATTATTGATAATATCCTTGATCTATTTTGAGCTATGGGTAAACCAACTAAATAAATCATATGTGACTTGAGTAGCGTTACCTTTCATATCCTTCTTTAGCAGCAACACCTCCTCTTTTAGCCTTAATTTTCTTGTTTAGCCAATTCAAGCTTTATCTTATAGCTCATGATTTCTTGCTTCCTTTCTTTTAAACATTTATTCAATTTTTCCTTAACATTAATCACCATCTCCAATTTATTTATTAGCCCTTATATATTGATGTTCTCAACTTCTTCATTTTCAGTTTCAGCTATGTTTAATGAGTTTGGTCCATCTTTATCTTCACTAGAACCTATAGTTTAGGTAGTACTAGAAGTTTCTTACTCATTTGGATTACTATACATAATACTTTGAAAATCATCATCTAAATCATATTCTTCAATCATGGCTAGAAATGAAAATAAATCTTGTGTAACAATATTAATATCATTAGTTATTATATTGGCATGAGCAAAATGAGGAAAAGAACTTTTTTCAACATCCTTGATTTCTACACTAATTTCTAAATGCTCTAATTAGTTTTTTATTTTAGCTAATTGAGCCTTTAAATTATCAAACCTATACCAAGTATTCTTTGGCCTAAACTTGGTTGTCTAATTGTTCTTATTTTCTTCATATTTATTCTTCTTTTGACACTTAGTAATCATAGGATTTATTTCACCATAATAATAACAAGAAAAAAGATTATGTTAGCTTTTTATCAGCCTTCATCTTTTTGAGCCTTCTAAGCTTTCTAAAAAGATTAGCAATCTTCTTATTAGAATCAAAATCTAATATTAATGGTTTCTCCTTATGTTCATTTTTTAAGCTTAATCTCTAAAGGCAATTTGCTTCTTTTGATACAAATACTAGCTCCTTCTTTCCTTATTTTAAAGACTAAAAGAATACTATAGAGCTCAACTACTATTAATCTAGAAAGATCCTTTGCTACTTCTATAGATGATACCTTTGCTTCAAATCTAATGGGTAAAACAGAAAATTTTCTAGTAGATTATATTATTAGACTATGCCTTGCCAAGCATAGTCATCTCACTAATAATTTCATCTACTTAGTTGAAGAAATTGTTGATATTTTCATTCCCTTCCATCCTCAAAGAATTAAAACGTCCTTTCAAAGTCAATAGCTTAGACTTCTTCACTTTATTATCTCCTTCATAAATAGCATGAAGATGCTCCCACATATATTTGGCTAATTGAAGGTGCATAATCTTCATACATGCTACTCTATCCAAGCCACAAACCAATGTGTTCATATCTAGGGCATCATGTATAACATTGTTGGTTCCTCTACTAACTATCTTCGAAATGTCATCACTGTGAGCTAGAAGATATGTCTTCATCACAAACTTCCATAGAGGATAATCTGAGCCATCGAACCATGGAGCTTTGTTAGATGAAAATCCTTATTTTTGTGCTATGTTGAGGAAAAAAACAATACATACTATTAAGTCAAAAGGTATTGATCTTACTTCGATACCAATTATTTTTTCCTGGACATAGCAAGAGGCATTGAGAGAAGGGGTGAGTTAAGGCCTCATAAATTTAAGTTAAATGGAAGTTGGTAGAAAAACTAGTAAAAAGGCTTAAAAAACCTTAATGTAGAAAATAGAATACATATGTAGAAAAGAATAAATAGACATTGGGCTTTTAAGGTGGTTTAGCTGCTAGATTTTTCAGTCTACATCCACGATAAAACTCTTCCTAGATCCTAGGTGTCATGTTTCCATTCCCAAATGATGCTGCTACATAACAAAGATGGTGTCTTTTCATAATAGGTGTTATTGTTATCATAACAAGACCTAAAAGGATAATTGTAATTGAGACTCAAAGGAGCACATTGTAATAACAAACATGTCTCTTAAAGTAACCTTTGGGGGTTTGACCTAAAGCATTTATGCTTGGGCTTAGAGGTCATGCCAGCATGGAGTGGTGGAGCTAGTATAGGCAAGTCATAGGAGCTAAATGAAGTAGGATAGGAAGTGGCCTAGCCATCTCTTCTGGCTAGTTGTAAGCCTAACTATGGTGGCAGTGTTGGATTTTTCCCAAGGGATAGATTCCAAAGCAAGAAAACCCCAAGGAACACTCTCAAAGCATGATCTAGATACTCTATTCCATATCAATAAAGCATCCTTGTCTTTCTCTTTTTGCACTTTCTTTGTTATTTCCTTTACGCATAATGTCAAATGTTACATATATTTGATGTTTGGTATATTTTCTTCTTACACATAATGTCTAATATAATGTATATTTGATGTTTTTCATGACATTTGAGAATGGGATGTCACAATTGGTATCAAAGCAAACCATAACCCAAGGGCCATTTACAACCATTGGCCAGCTACAACATGAAGCTAATGATGAACCATGAAGCCATGACATAGGGAAAGTGATGAGTGGCGAGGTACCCCTACACTCAACCATACGAATATGAGCGTTACACACACAATCTGGTCAAACTCCACAGATGGACTAGTTGTGGTATCTAGATAGTTAGCCTTAGGTCACAGTTTGATGTCTTCCCACCTGGACTAGTATTAACTTTGTCACATATGGTTTAGTCCAGAGTGAGGTGTATGATGTGTTTCTAACCTAATGCTACTCCTGAAGACAATGGAAGGTAATATTAACTAACTTAAGAGAGAAAGGGTGAGAGAGAATCTAAGATAGCCTAAGTGCGATGAGCATCCGTTCCTCGATCATTCATACACATCTTGGACTTTGTGCATGACTACCACTAGGATTACCAAGCACATATCCTAGGTATGCTACTGGGTTACCAAGTAGTCACACTTAAATGCTCGTAATCAAGTCGTACTCATTCCACGTTTAATAGGGGTTTAGGGTGAGAAGAGATTAACTAAGAAAGTAGTAACTAACAATTAATTAAATTATTAAGCTAAGTCTATGTTGCAATGATGAAGTAATCTCGATCTTTATTTTTGGTCATGTGCATGTCCAAGTACGTCACACTCGAGCATACACTGGGAGGAAAAGGGTTGAGAGGAAAAACAGAAAATAAAATCAAAACTTAACTCTAAAAATTGAATTCCTATCAGAACTACCTACCTCTTATTTATAGATGAGGAGATAGGCTGTGATATCACGTACACGATATCGCAGTTGCCTAAATGACGACTCATCATACCCCCATGACTGAATGAAAACTTGTCCTCTACTTATAGTGATTACACAGTGGATAGGTATGGGATTATTGGATGGTGAAAATGCATTTATGCCACAGTGTGAAATGAAAACAAAGTTGATACACAACACAAAGAAAATTTTACAGCTACAAAATTTGTGGAACTAATGTAGTTCCTGGTGGTGGTGGCTCCTCCATAAGCACTTTCCCTTTGTCTTGTGCTCCAGGTTTTGAGATTTGATGGCATTGAAGTATGGCCTGGAGTTTCTCCTCTTCAATCTAGGGGTCTTGTACCATCCATGTTAATGTTTCAATGTTTGATGAAGTTAGCACCTCCCATAGATAGGGTAGTTGCGGAAACATCTAATTGGCCTTGACATACCAAGCCGCGAATACCCATCATTCCTCCTCATAGGCTCTAGCTTTGTCTATGTATTCTTGGAAATCTGCAAGCCATCGAGCCAAATTTTTTGTGACACCTTTAGCCTTATTAGCTTGCCTTCACCACCTCAAGTTCAAAATTTTCAATCTCCAATTTTTGCAATACCTTCTTATGTTTTGCAAATTCTGTTTCATATTTAATGTAGGTGGTAGCTACCTGTTGCTCGAGCTCTGTTCTCGGGCATCCTACTATTAAGATGGCAAGGTTGGCATACCGTAAGTTTGCCAACTCCATGTATTCTATAAGATCTTGGATCTGCAGGTCCTGGTTCTTAACTTCCGCCTAGTGGGCAAATGCATATGTGTCCAATATGGCCCGCCAGTTAGTTTTTTGAGCACTAATAGTGTTGATGTGGGCCTTGACCATATGGATCTCCTTCTCAAGGATCTATTTGTACATCCCCACTTAGTCCCAAAAGTACTCCCTTAGCTTTTCATGTCGTTTAGCCTCATTTTTCCATGCACTTATTTCGATAGCTGTATTTTGATGGATTGCGCATACCTCCTCCATTGAGAGGGGTTGGTTCTCCCTGGCTAAACGGCTCATGTCTTGGTTGACTCGAATGAATTGTTATCATAATTAATGAAAATGTTCCTCAAGAACATTCTTTTGCTTCTTCACAGAGGTCAAATGAAGGTTGTCAGCAACAAGTTGCTTGTTCTCTTCTTATAAGGCTTTGAGTGCCTTAATATGCACATGACTTTGTGCCTATGCTACAAAGCCATCCCAAACAGCCTTCTCTTTTTCCTCAGCCACCTTCTTATTCTCCATTAGTATTTTGATTAGTTTCTCAGTTTTGAAATTGTCTAGCTGGTCTGTGGAAACAAATTGCAAAGGGTCCCGTTGTGCTGCTTGTAGGGCCATGAGCTACTCTTGCAATTTCTGCACCTCTGCTTCAGCATGCTTAGCCCTCACCTCTATCAAGACCAGCTTCCCCTTAGTGGAAATGAGGTTTGATTGAATTGCTGTAACATCTTGAGGGATGTCAAATAGAGACATCATGATTTTTCCTGTTTGTAGCAATCGATCAAGCACATCCTCATGTTTTACAGGAGTCATTGAGGTTCTGGCCAAAGTTTGAGCATCCCGTGCTTCTGTGAGATGTACCAATGGCACAATAGCTACATTGAATGATTCTTTAATGTGGTCTGAGACCACTTTTGTAGCGTCCATGGCACCCTAGTGTTGCATGACAACCATAGTGGCCCCTTCACTAGTTTCTAATTACACTTGGAAGGATGTCACATTTCCTGAGATCTGTTGTGACCAAGTACTTTCCTCTCCTCCTGTATGAATAGACACTTCACCCTTGCACAATCCAAAGAAAATGTGGGCTATATGGCATCATCAATGACGTAGAAGAGATTTACATCATCATGACTTCCCCAACTGACCGTCTCAGCAATGGTCCTGAGATGGCTCATCGACGATCTGTAATCTTGCGGCGGTGGTGGTTGATCCCAACCCATGCTAGGCCCTACTTCCTATTGTTGGCTAGGTCCCATACTTGGGGGTTTTCTAGGTCCTGTAAATTGGATTGCAGTTGGCCCTGCTGTCTATTCTTATTCTTGTTCTGGCCCTAGCGTCTCACCAGTGATTTTCCTTGCGAATGGTGGCTTTAACAGTTTAGCATAGGAAGCATTTTGGGCTTTTTGGAGGACATCATTAGTGTACCCCCTAACACCAACACGTCAGCATAGCTTTCTGATAAGATAAGGGAAGGGCAATACATCTTCCCTATCTTCCGTTCCTCGAACTGCCTCAGGATCTCCGTTAAGTATAGATGAGGCAGGTTAGCATTAACCTTTCCCACTAGCATTTTACATCATCTTGCTACATACGTTGAGATTCTTTTTAAGTCCTTTATGGAGAAGAGGTGATACGTTCCAATTTTGAAGTAGATCCTCTCCTCCGTTGTCAACTCTTCAAATGTCTTGTCCCTACCATATGCCCTTTTCAACCAAACTCGTCACACATTGGGTCTAAACAGGTAGACAACTTAGCAACCTTGGGCCCTGTATTCAAAAGGTTTAACACTTTCGAAATGGCCTATGTGGAGAAATCAACTATTACACCACAAATATTAACGGTGGTGCCTTGTTCTCTGTTGTGCCAGAACTGGTACGTCTCTCCTAGGTAGCAGGCACCACTTTTAGAGAGGATACGCCATAAGGGATACCCCTTGAGGTGATTCCTAATAGCCTCAGGCAATCACTGCAGTGAATTTGGATCTTTCGTGGATAGCCTAAACACAATCCTAGGGAAACGTGAGATGTTGTCCCTGTTCAGGTGCTATAGCACCTCCTCCTTCCGCCTACCTAGACTATTCAGTAGTAGGGTCTTCTTGGTGAATACTGAATGATTGTTCCTCCTGCTCTGCATGTTGTTCGGCAGGGACTTGTTCTTCTCCTCTCCTAGGTCATTTGCTTCCACCTTGAGCAGGACCTTTCCATTGTTCTCATTTTGGGGCCATCTGCAATCACACGGGGCCAAGCATTAGTAAGGTTGTTTTTGAAGCTAAGTTATACCTTATTTCTTGCCTTAACTAATTTAATTTATTTTATTTCCATGTGATGTTTCCCAAATGATTGTAATAGTGAGTCCTGTTACTTAGGTTGTTTTCCAATTTTAGTTTCCCGGTATACCTAGGGATAAAATTATTTTCAATATAATTTATTCTTAATGTTATAGCTAATTACCCTTGATAATGTCCTTTAGGTGATGATAAATTCCAAAAATGTTATATGCTATTTGGCATGTGCCCCTCCCCCATGACTAAGCTGAACACTCCGGGTTCAAGTAGGTTCCAATAGGATGAAAATCAGAGTACCAACAAGCAAGTTATGGATAGAAAGGCAAGGGTCGCACAATCGCAAGTCTTAGAGAAAAAATTCAAAAATTTTCCCCGCGTGAATTGTGAAAAATAATGCTAAGTGTTGTGGGGGGGGGGGGGGGGGGGGGGGGCTATGCTATTTATAGGTAGACAGGATGCAATATCGCGGCCCTAGTGACATTAGGCACAAGAAAAATACTAACTTTTTAAAGATTTTCTTGAAATCAACATTGTAAAATTAGGACATTGTGCTATTGTTAAGGGGTTCTAAGGTAATTTAGCTTGTTGCAAAGGCATGAATGATGATGTGTGGGTGTAATTGATCAATAAAACCTTGGGTGGTAAGTGAGAGAAAAAAAAAGGCCATGTAATGGTATAGAGGAACGTTATTATTCAGAGGGATAGTAGTAGGGAAAGAAAATCATGGAAAAAAAATATGTCAAGGGTAAGAAATGGTGTGTGGAATATGGATCCTAAGTGCAAATTACAAAAATTATGCAAGTGGGTCCTCCCCAAAGCAAGTTCCAACCTTTAATGCCCTTGCGTAACCACACTGAAAAGTGTCCATGGGCACTCAAAGAGTCACATGTAATCCACACTAATTCCACAAAACATACACACGTAAATATCACTGGAATGAGGTAAGAATTCTACATTATACGAGACACGAGCAACAATTACATGAACAATGAGATGAGATGGGGTATAGCATGGATCGTAGAGATCGGGACGTGAGGTAACTGATTTAGGACACAGTGAATCCTACATGTAAGGCATGATTAATGTGTCATTAACCCATCGTTCCAAGATTAGGTCCAAGTCCATTCCTCTGATCAGTGACACCGCATTGTTTCATCCCATGAGAAGCAACTATGAGAGTACCATAACAACAAGGCGTACGATCACTTGGAATTTTGTTCAAGGGAGGAGTGATTTTTGTTTTGTGGCACTTTTCTTTTCGTTTTCTTTTTCTTTCGTCTTTCTCTTTTTTTCTCTCTTTACTAAATCCAGAGAAGTCACTAACCTTCAAGCATGGGTGCATGTCTTTCCAGTGGGACCCCCTAGAATAGCATTGGATTTTTGACTGCCCTTTTGATTACTCTTACTCCCATTTTTCATTAGATCTACAAGGATCTTAATACAACCATGTTGCATGATAACTCTCATAGATGTCACCAAAGAGAATCCTCAAGTCCCCTTTATGTCACACCCTAATCATTCCCTCTTGGTCCATCCTTCTTCATTCTGGGTGCAATGAACACAAAATTAATTTTAAGTTTTAAAAATTTCAAAAATATCACTGTACCCTCGATCAGAGCCTCTTATTTGTAGAATGGATGAGTGGGTGTAATGTGCTCACTGTCCACATAATTGATCACTCGAGAGTCGATAACATAGAACACACCTCAACCAACGAGCCACATTAGTGTTTTATTCATAGATGATATTACTTACAAAAATGTAAAAAGATAAAAAGACAAAATGATAAAACAAGAAATTGAAAACTAAAAAACTAGAAAACAAAAAGTTGTAAAATTAAAGAAAATAAAAAGTGGTTATTAATCTTGCTTGTTATTAGAATGGGGGATATCCCCCATAACTAAACGGTTGAGGATGATAAGGACTAATAAATGGAAGATGAGAATCCTTGCATGTTGGAAATATTGAAACTTGGTCATACTTACCCCATTGGGGTTCACACACTTGATTATAGTAAACATAGTGGGGCAATTTATGAGATGTGGTTCCCAAATAACGAGTTGACCCACTATGATAATTGAGACCATAAGATGGTATGCAAGGATCGGGATGTTGCCTTCCATGCCTATGTTCATTGGGTCGTATGATTGTTGGAGTGTTAATTGGTGGCCTTGATGAAGTGACATGAGGTGTTGGGTTCGAAGATAAGGGTGCACCACAATGTTGGACTTGTATTGAGTTGGAGGATGTAGTGGCCTTGGAGTTGTGTTGTTCCTTCCTAGGGTCATTTCTAAAGAAGGGACGCCTTCGATGTTGCTAAGGCCTCTCACTGCTATTGGCAATAGTAGCACAAGTAATGTTCAGGGGTTGTTGCTGTGGTGCAGACACCTTAGGAACAGTTGGTGGTGATGTAGAAGGAGGGAAAAGATGAGAATGTTGAAAATTAGGAGAAGTGTGTGGTACACAAGGCGGTGGTTGTGTTGAGGACATGGGCTGATAGTATTGAGGAGAATGGTAATGCGGTGAGATAGAGTATGTTGGCCCAATTGGAGAAACAAGATTTTGGACTAGATAAGCATTTGGATTCGGATGATATAAAGGGTGTCTCTAGTTTAGGGGTGGTTTCCCCCACGATTGGGATTGTTGCCACTATGATCAAACATAGTTTCTCTGTATGAACTATGGATGTAATGTGCTTCCCCAATGCTCATATAAATGTAACAAGATTGGGCACTAGCCCTTGGGGTGATCGTATAGGAAAATGTTGCATTCATATGTATGATTGGCTGTTCAGCTCTTATTTTCTTCATTCCTTCTTTCCGAATGTCTAATGATATTTTGTCCTGCTTCTCGGGTTGTCAAAACTCTATTTCCAATAATATCAATATATTCTCCACACTTTTTATGCATCCATTCCAACATCTTTTTGATCTTTGCCTCGACTTCCTCTAACGATTGTTGTACTGGCAAAGATGGTTCTTTCTCCTTGTGATAGGTTGATTTCTCCTTTTTATGATCATGGACCTTTGCTAAGTTAAGATTTTGGTCTCGTTGATGTTTTTCAACACTCTCCCATCTAGCCATTTCTCCTTCTTCTTTTTCTACCTGCTTAATAAGCTCTTGGACTTGATGGGTTCGTAGTTCATATAGTTGACCTTGGGCATACATCCCTAGGGTTTCTCTTGTTGCATCATGAAGCCCATCAATGATATGGTACATTAGCCTTTCCTCGAAGAACTTATGGCCTAGACAGTTGTTTAATAGTGCGTAATATCTTTCTAAGGTCATGTCCAAGGGTTCATGTTGTGCTTGTTTCCACTCTTGGATTTGTTTCCTCAAGACTGACACTCTTGCGTAGGTTTAATATCTTTTGTTAAAGAGTTCTACCATTGTTAGCCAGCGAGTATCATAGGTAAGAGCTTGAGTTTTTGCCAACCGTTATCAATGTTGTTCAACGTACACGCATCGTAGAAGGCTTGTAAATGTTGATGTGGATCTAAGTCATAGCCTCCTAAGAAATTAGGGAAGTTATTTAAATTGAGCCTGGGTAGACGGCTCTCTTTACGATGCCTACGGGAGATTTGAACAACCTCTTGTAATTGCGTTAGTCTTGTAGTGGCTAGTAGGGGTTCATTGTCATTAGGTAAGTTATGCTTTCGTGCATTGGGATGACGTTGCTTTCGTTTATGTTTATAAGAAACCCCCACCTTGGGTTGCATACTCCAATCATCATTTTCATATAGTTCATTGGTTCTCTAATGAACTTCCTCGCTAGATGTGGCATTATTATAGTCCTATAGGAGAGGCATGGTTGTGAAATTGTGTGTGAATTTATATGTGATTTTTTATAATTATTTCTTCATAAAAGATATATCGTTAATTCCTATACAGTGACCTTGTATGATATAACTAATCTAGATAACTAGCACCATCCCCAACAACGGCGCTAATGATGAGTGGCAAGGTACCCCTACACTCAACCATACGAATACAAGCGTTACACATACGATCTAGTCGAACTCCGTAGACAGAATACTTGTGACATCTAGACAGTTAGCCTTAGGTCGCAGTTCATTGTCTTCCCACCTGAACTAGTATTAACTTTGTCACGTATGGTTTAGTCCAGAGTGAGGTGTATGATATGTTTCTAACCTAATGCTACTCCTAAAGATAATGGAAGGTAATATTAACTAACCTAATCAAAAATTAACCCTAAAAACTAACTTCCTATCGGAACTTCCTACCTCTTATTTATAGATGAGGAGATAGGCTACGATATCGCGTACATGATGTCGCGGTTGCCTAAATGACAACTCATCAGAAAGTCATTGATCATCTTTGAATGCACCAGATGTAAGCTAGAAGATACCGTTCCATTGAGTTCATGAAAAATGGATTAGACATCTACAAAAGATATAGATCCCACCAACCAACAAAAATTTTTTCATGGATATCATTGATTGATGAAGATCTAATTACACCTTATTAAGATTCATCAGTTGCAATAAATGTTAGTAACATATGGATACATCGATTGATGTAACTCTTACCTATCTTAATAGTATAAATATTAATTGATTAAGGTCATTGTTAAGTTTCTCCCAAAACATAGTAACCATGACTTGAATTAATCTTGTTTTGTTAAAATCATTATCTTAAGAAACTTAGAGTTATTTATAAGTCATCATTTCTTCTATATATATCAACTTGGTAATGTTGTTTTGGTAGAATAAGCTAGTTTGGATCTTTTAAAATCTTAAAAATCTAACTTCATTTTTGAGTTTTAATATTATGTCCATTGCATAGCACTTGTCAAGATGATTCCAATGGTACAAATTTTTTCTCAATCCGACTTACGATTTAAGAGATATTGCTATTTTAATTTTTTCATTTTATGTGAATTAGATAATATTAAATTATTATTTAAAAGATAAAAAATAAAAAAAACTGGGGGAGAGAATCAAAAGGTTATGGGTTCAAACCTAAGCCTTGATTTCTATTATTTTTATTTTTATTTAAAAAAATCCTTTTGGATGAATTGCGCAATGTCATGGTTGGGCACTAGCTAATCGCAACAAGGCCTACCACATAACACTGTGACTAGTCCCAATGGTCATTGTAAATGAGTAGTTAGATGTGCCACCCCTATGCTTTTTTCTATCACTTTGTAGCTAACTGTTACCAACTGCTCCATGCTATCCTACCACGTGTCTTACCTTGTCCACACTCTACAACACCATTTTCTCCATGTTGTCCATCCTATGTGCATCCTCAGTCGCCTTCTGCGCTACCTACTATCCAATGATTCCATAGATTATCACCACCTCCAATCATATGTAGACATTGATGATGTTGTAGATCATTGCCACCTCTAATGCTCCATAGACACCATTAGCATCGTAGATGATTACCACCTCTAGCACTCCATGGGTGTTGACGGAGCCATTAATCATAGCCACCTCTAGCACTCTATGAGCATTTACATAGCCATTGATCAATGCCACCTCTAGCACTCTATAGGCACTGATGGAGCTATTGATCACTGCAACCTTTGACATTGTAATAAACCCTCACCAAAAATGCACATATAGGAATCATCTGGGATGTGCAGCACTTGGACAAGCCATGCTAGCCCCACTAAGGGCCACACCAACCCCATTTTAGGCCATGTAGGCTTTAGGAAAGGCTATAGAATCCTTGAGGAGTGTCATGCAAGCCTTGAGAATGGTCACACAAGCCCTGGGAAGGACTGTGCAAGCCCTGCAAAGGGTTTCATGAGCCCTGAGAAGGGCCATGTAGGCCTGAGCCTTATAGCCAAGATAGGTCACTCAATATAGTTAGCACCCCACCCTTGACAACCTTTGCATCCACCACCACTGACGCTCACCACCACTACCATGCTACCTTCATGCACATCCACTGCCTCCCTTGCTGCTACCTTTATGTGCATCCACTACCGCATTGTCATCCTTGGTCGGTAGCTACCTTGCCTTTGGTGATGGAAGAATTTTTCCATTAAATGATGAGAAATTTAAAATTTTCTGTCAACTAATGAAAAAATTTGAAATTTCCATCAACTAGTGAAAAATTCAAAATTTTCATTTTTGAGCCATTAGTTTAAATTATGTGTGAAAATAATTTTCAAAATGAAATTTGACACATTGGCAGCACATGTGATAAGTATTTCATAATTAAGCATGCTTATTTTAGAGTAAGATTGGGATGGGTGACCTCTCTAGAAGTCTTATTTTTTTCATGCCAAAAGGCTTGGACCTCAGAAGCCATAATTTTTGATTTTAGGATTCATTTTCAACTAAACAAAAACTGATTCCTATAGATTTCACCCTTTTGAACTCAATGGTGAGGTTAGATTTCTCATCTGGGAATCCAATAATTCAATGATTTATATTAATTTATGATCTTTAATGATCAAGAAGATGTATATTAATTTATCTTGCAACCAAATCATATGATAGAACAACATTGAGACTCAAAATCTCATTTCAATAAGATGTATGATACCCATGAAGAGAAATGATCTAGAAGAGGATCCAAGAATGAGAATGAAATTTTTAGCATACAACGTGCTTGCAAGATTCCTAGCGAGTGAGAAACAACATGTGCTATGTCCACCATGGGCCTTGGATTGGCACGAATATCAATACCCACACATTTTAATAGAGTTACAAGATTTGGATGCTCATGTTTTATGCCTACAAGAAGTCTTGGCATGGGAATTTCTATACCAATTCCAACCAAACTTGGAAAAGATGGGATGTACTGCAGAAATTACAACATAGATGGCTACGCAATCTTCTATAAAGAAGCCAGGTTTGAATTAGTATAAAGATTTAAATGAAGTTTAGAAAATATGATTCAAAAATTCAAATCATCAAGATTTTGGAAGAATTACATAGCCTTGGTAGTAATTCTAAAAGTCCATCTATTAGGAAGATATGCATGTATAGTCAACACACATTTAATTGCCAAATAACATGTTCAGATGTTAGACTATGTCAAGGAGCATACTTGATTAAGAAAATAGAAGAAAGTTTGAAGAATAAGTTATTCCTAAGTTATACTAATCTAGTTCCATTTATTCTTTGTGGAGACTTTAATGCAAAAGCTATAAGTGGTATTTATCAATTCTTAAAATATGGATGTGTAAAGGAATCCTTGGAAGATGAATTTGGTTTGAAGATGTTCCCATCAATTCAACATGAAATTCCATTGACCAATGCATATTCTACTTACTTTGAGTCTTCAATAGATAAATCAGATTTTATAATTCAAGAATAGATGATGTTGATGGATATTACTCATCAAGAACCATGGTTTACTAATTACTCTATCATGATTAATGAAGATGGGTCAACAACATTCTTCATTGAGACCTTAGATTATATTTGGTATGGTGTTCGATCTTCTAAATTACCAAGTTACTGAGATAATTTCTAAAGAAGAAGTGGAGAAGAATCAAGATCAAGCCTTGCCATCCCAAACAAGACCATTCGATCATATACCACTTATTGTAGAATTGCAATTACTCTCATCAATTCATAAGGTTGATCAAGATCAGGAAGTATCTCACTCTTACTTTTATTTATAATCTTATTATTTTCTTCATTGTTTAATTTATATTTTAATTAGATAAGTAAGATATCTAAGGTAATGGAAGTTGGGAATAAAGGATTTGCCTTGTCTTCACTTGGATAACCAAATCTGAGTTGCACTTTATGTGACCTTGGTCAGGACTGGTGATTGGTGGTTGGTGGTTGGTACATCTTTAATTCACCTCTTGTCATTATCTTAAGAAAATCAGGTAAATATTAAGAAAGTAATATTTAATTTTCCATATATTCTTCTCACATATATTTTGTTTGCAAAATAAGCAAGAAAATTCAAGATTAAAGGAGACATCAAATTATTTGAGCATAGATCATAAAAGAAGCATTGGAGACAAAAAAAGATAGTCAATGTGGACTTGTTTGAGGATGAATGAAACCTAAAGAGAGTAGATTGCCACATCCCCATTTACAAATCATGTTGCTGCATAACAAAGATGGTGCCTCTTCATAACAAGTGTTATTGTTATCGTAACAAGACCCAAAAAGGTAGTTGTAATTAAGACCTAAAAGGGCACATTATAATAACATACATGTCTCTTGAAGTAACCTTTGGGGGTTTGACCTAAGGCATTTATACCTGGGCTTAGTGGTCATGCCAACATGGAGTTGCAGAGTTAGTATAGGCAAGTCATACGAGCTAGATGAAGTGGAACAAGAAGTAGACTGGCCATTCCTTCTATTTGGTTGTAGGCCTAACCTTGGTGGCAGTGCTAGATTGCCTTTAAGGGATAGATGCCAAAGGAAGAAAACCCCAAGGAACACTCTTAGAGCATGATCTAGATACTCCATTCTATATCAATAATGCATCCTTTTCTTTCTCTTCCTACACTTTCTCTATTATTTCATTTATGCATAATGTCGAATGGTACATATATTTGATGTTTGATATATTGTATACTCATGCATAATTTTTAATATAATGTATATTTGATGTTTGCCATGACATCTAGGAATGAGATGTTACACTAGGAGGTAGAGTAATTTATTAATCAAAGAAAATTACAAGGCTTCTATTACAATCCTGGATTGAGCACAACCATTAGGCTTGAAGTCACCAAAATTCACTTTCACAACATAGAGAAAGAGATAATACTCTACGTTGTCTCAACATAGAGACTTAAGAGTTTTTCAAGCTTTGTGAGAAAAAGAAAATAGAGCTTTTTATAGAGAAGAAATAGAGAGAAATATTGAGAAGAAGAAATTCTAATTTAAGTACAAGGTTAAAAATCCTAATACTCAAGTTGAGCCATACAACTTCAATTTATAGTCATCATTCTTTAGCCATTTTTAGAGTTGTTCTTCAAGCCCTTGCTAATATGCTAGAGAAGTGTGAGAAGTAAAAATTTGTAACTATTACCAATCCATTGGGAAGATTAGTTGAAGTTGCTACATCTTAGCTTCCATTACTACATTTGGTATGAGCTTGAAGTGAACATTAAAATCTTAGCAAATGAGGAAGAAATTTATCATTTCATCTTGCCACAAATAGTTTCTTCCACAGAAATAATAAGCTCTACTTATATTAGAGATAATGGCTATTTAAGCTTCAACTAACAACCCCTATTTTTTTTATTAATGAGGTTTAGCTTACTTGCATAGTTGTACAAACTCTAGCTTTTTCGTATACTAGCTTTTTCAATCTAAGCTTGTATCTCTTTTATTTTTGCTGATACGGCATAGCCTTTTTTGGTGTAGCTTGTATAGATCCAAAACCTAGTTCTAAATGCTTTTAGCTTAGTTTTTTCGTATACTAGCGTTTTCAATCTAAGCTTGTAACTCTTTTATTTTTTCTAATACAGCATAGCCTTTTTTGGTGTAACTTTTATAGATCCAAAACCTAGTTCTAAATGCTTTTAGCTTTGAAAGAGATAGCTATTAAAGCCAACTTATATTCTCTACTATAGGCTTTACTTCTGCTTGAGCTAACATAGTAATAAGCTCTTTAAAGAAAATTAAAATTTTGTTGATCCTCAAGGCTTTTCTTATTCTTTTTTTTTTAAAACAAATGATTTTTTTTTGTTTTTTTGCACATGGTAAAAGAAGTTGACGTGGTACAACTATTTTTAACAAGCTTTTGTAGAACTAAGAATTAGTTCTAGAGCTAATTCAAAATGCGAGCTTACTTTAAAGGCTAATGTGGTAGAGCTATATCTCATCCCTTCATAGATGAGTTGGTTCTACAAGCTGAGCTAGATTAAAATTCTTTTACAAACATGCTCTAAAAACTATTTAAACTTGGCCCCCACTAAGTCCCATTAAAAAAAGCTACTATCTTGTAGAGAATGAAGACCTGAGCTAGATTAAACAATTGTCCAAACACACATGATGCTAAGCTAATAGAATTAATTTGTACAAGTTAAGTAGAACCAAAAAATGGTTTTTCAAATTGACTTTACATTTTGATGTGGCAAACAAATGCATCCAAGAAAAATGCTAGAGAAATACATTCTTCCATGTAAATATTACCTAAAAAGAAAATACTACCCTAGGAAAATATGCAAGAATCATGTTGCTTTAAGAATACACGGCCCAAGAAAATAGGCTAGTTGGCATAAATCTTGACAAAAATCCTAGAGAAATGCCAAAGAAGTATGTTGAAAAGAATGGTGGAGAGGGAATAAAAAAACACCAAAGAAATATACGCTCCTCAACATAAATCCAAACCTTTGGCCAAGCTTAAAGCATACAACAAGATTAAATGGCTGATCCAATTTTGAATTGGCTTCAATGTTGCATTACTATATATCACAAATCTCATGATTAATCACAGATATCTAAAACTATGTGCTTGGATGGTGGATTTGAGATGATGTATTACCTTGTGTTTGCACAAATTATTTTATATTAAATTGTGTATCCATTACGGTGATTAAAAAATAAAATCTGCAGAAGACTTGTTAAATGTGTAATTGCATAAAAATAATCATAGAGCATAAGGTAATTATCATAGAGATGGAGGAATGACTAAAGCCTCTAAGCAATTTGCTCCGCATGAAAAAAGAATCAGGAAAACTTTGGCAATTCGGATAACTCAAAGAAAGGGCATATTTATTGATACTAAAGCTATAGTAAAAACCAGTCAATATACTAAAAGGGATAACTAAATCTCTTGAAATATATTGTTTGCAGTATAATCAATATTTCTAGTAAGCTTGAGGATAAGTTTTAATTCTAACTCAAAGCGAGAGTAACAAAATCACCAATTAGTCCATTAGGGAAATAAAACTGATATAGAGTTCTAAAGTAAATAAACAAAATGTTTTAAATTATTTATAATTTAAAATTTAATTTTTATACATTTAATAACAAACCATAGTGTTTTTTAAAGTTAGTGAATAAATTTATTTGTTTTAGTAGTTGTTACTCTGATTTTAATATTCATTAAAATTTATTTTTTAAGAAAATAGTGAAACGGAGTCCCGAGTCAAATCAGCTCGATATAAAAGATGAATCGGAGTGCTAGCATGGCGACTAAGCACCTTGTTATTAATCATTGTTAAAATTACAATAGCCAAGGTGCGGTACTACATGACACAACACTGTTCGTCTGCTGCATACCTATTATCCCAGAAACAAGCACATTGGCATGGTCCATGGCCACAGCCACCGCCATAGGATATTAATACTTCTCTGATTTCCGGTGGTGTTGCTTTAGGTGGCGGTGGCGGTGGCGGTGGCGCTGGCGGTGGCGGTTTATCGGGCCCAACACTCACAATATGAGCAGATTTGTTACATTTTTCTCTAACCTTTTTAGTTATCACCACCGGGTCGGCTAAACCTACTACGGTGACCGTGTTCTTCTCCTCGTCCAGAGATACAGAATTCACCCCTGCAGTGGGTTCTCAACTCATCAAATTCTCCAACGTTTCCCAACCAACTGTTGTAAACAATACTTTATGGCTAAGACATTAACATGGTTAAGTAATTGTAATTAACATTTCATATCTGGAAAACTTACTTCACTGAACAACCTTTGAATGATCCAACTAAAATTAAACATGATATATAGAACCAACGAAGGGCAAGTATGCAAAAGCCAAGTAAAAGAACTCATAATGACAATCGCAAATCCGTGTCAAACAAACATTTTTCAAAATATTGGATTTAACGATATACCCATGATCTTGCCAACTGTTTTCATGACGTCGCGCTTGCCTTTCTCACAGTTTAGATCCACGGATATCACCGTTTTCTGAAAATCACCACGACAAAGAGCAATGACAACCACAGGAAATGATGACAGCTAAACCAAATGCACACAAAAGGAGGAGGAGAAAAAAACAGAAACTTTTGCAGGAAACCTTCATGACGTGATATGATATTCGCTGCAGGACAAGGACCAAGGAGCTGCAGCCTTACCTCTCTACCTTTCTTAATGAATGGGATTGGGTAGAAGCTTCAGGTTAGGCTTGAGGCGTACATGGCAGGCTTTTAAAGCATCTCTGTACACCAACAACTTCTCCCTGCAATCTTAAAGTAGCTACGACGTGTTTGCTAAGCCCTCGGTCGAAAATCATCCGAGGTTATTATACACCCTAGATTCTGCAGCTGCTCCGAGGTTATTATACACCCTAGATTCTGCAGTTGCTCCAACACGTACAATAAGAGGAAAGATAAAATCGATTAGCATCAACTTCTCCTTGCAATCTTAAAGTAGCTATGACTTGTTAGCTCAGCCTTCGGTCCAAAATCATCCGAGGTTATTATACACCCTAGAGGTTATTATACACCCTAGATTCTGCAGTTGCTCCAACACGTACAATAAAAATTGCATAAATTACATATAAAAGGAAAGATAAAATTGATAGCATAGTAGCTACGACATGTTAGCTGAGCCTTCAGTTGAAAATCATCCGAGGTTATTATACACCCTAGATTCTGCAGTTGCTCCAGCACGTACAATAAAAATTGCATATAAGAGGAAAGATAAAATCGATAGCATCGGCGACTGAAAATGCATGGATAGCTGCAAAGCAATGTCCGACTAACCATACAAATGTTGTAGAACCTAACCCCTCGCTGCTTGTCGGTCGATTAAGAAATAAAACACAAACATGTTTTTTACATGATGCCATCCGTAATAGTTGCATTGTTTCCTGTTGTTTCCTGTTTTTTTTGCAGCATCATCCTGCTTTGGCATTCTCAATCAGTTAATTGTTGGCGTTGGGCAGCAGATTCCTTACCTTCCTACACACCACAGACTTGTTCAACGTTGCCTATCCCTTTGAAAACCTAACACCAAAACCATGTCAACTTGACTTTCTTTCTTGATAGGGCAAAACTAACAATTAGAGATTAAATATTGTAGGTCGGTTGTTGGTAATGTATCAAAGGCTTTGGAGGCCCAATAGCACAGCCTTGATGTTATAGTATATTATATTTAGCCATCGTCTTGATGTGAGTAAGGTCCTAGTCCGACGTCCAGAATAAGGAGGGAGGGAGAGAGGGAGGGAGGGAGGATGTGTTATATAATACGGACAACCTGCATTGACAAATATTGTGCGTTTGGCTGTAGAGAATCACCAAAACTAGTTGACGGCAAGTTCGAAGTCTTGTGCTGTAGTGAGTAGCGTCATTCGTATATTCATTCACATGAGACAACCATACACATCCGATAGTCCTTGCAAATAAATTTTTTTTTGAGTCATGGAGTAACGGGTTATTTATTGTTGAAGTATTCCTCAAGCTCTATCGCACTGCTGTTTCTTATCAAGGATGTAAACCTCTCTCCACCATCCATTTGCTGATTTGATTTGACAAGACTAAAGGGAAGCGGTCATCCGAAGTAGTGTTATCCTCTTCAATCTCATTTGGCTTTTCAAAATGGTTCTATCATATAGCACAAGTAACCGCTAGCACATGGTGGGACCTTTCTCTTTTACAAATGTTAATAATAATTTAATTGGAAAATTTTAAAAGAGAGAAACAGATGTTGGGTCCTATAATTTTTCTGATTTTCTCTGGGTTTTTGGTTTTGAAATTGGTTTTGAAATGAAATGATTTTGATTGTGTTAACTTCTATTCATTTTGAGTTGATTTTGTTACCAATAAGGTATTAACATAGTAAGTTGCTTGATTTAGATGGGTTCGATTATCAATGCTGAATTATAAACTTCTAATTAAACTATATATCTTAGGGTGTACCTATATTTTACTTATTTTGGGTTTCAACCCTAACCGTATGAGTGAGAAATATTAGGTTTTCTAACTTGAATTTGTGTGTGGTAAAGCTCCATCTATTTTGATTTTGTCTTCTTTTTATAGCTTTTTATTTTGATTTTATTTACAATTTTTGATTTTTGATTTTGATCATATTTTATGATTCTTTTTTAAATCACTTGTGTTCTCTATGTTTTTTATTTCTTCTGCAGCAATAGTTTTTTTTTTTTTTTAGTTTTAGTGTTTTCTTTTTCTTGGGTTTTCTTATTCTAGTTACGTAATTTTTCAGAATTTATGAAAAGTGGTTGTCAAGATATGTAAAGAGTAGTAGTCATAAAACTAATAGCATGTATGATACCAAGAAAGACTACTTTTGACTTTTGTCAAAGAAGATGAGAGGAGGCTTAGATAGCTCCATTCATTGAGGGTGAGAAGATGGAGGTGCTTATCCTTCTAGTTCTAAGTAAGTTTTCCTAAGATGCCTAGTGCTATATTATTTATTAATAACTATGTTTCCAATGAAATTTTTAATCTAAGCTCACTCAAGTATAAAGAACCTAGGATTTGTTTTTGAGTGTGACCTAGTATTTTAGAAACCAAAAACAACTAATGAAATATATTTCTAAATCTAAGAAAATATCTTAGTTTCATTAGTTGCAAATCATGGAGGTGGAAGAGACATCCAAATATTTTACAATCCAAGCTCACTCAAGTGCAAAGAACCAACATAATTCTATAGTTCAATAAGAAAGGAAATGCAAAAAATTTCTTCTTGCTCAAAAGAAAATAATTACAATACACAAAAAAAGCAATCACACTTCTAAGATGGTGTAGAAACACCTCTTCTAATCCCCTTTGTTATTCCCTATGTGTGTGTTTTATAGGTTTTGAGCATGAAAAAGACATCTTGGAGGGCAAAAAAATGTCTTGGAAGAGGCCTAGGATTAACAAGAGATGTCTAGAGAGGAAAGGAGATGTCTTGCTATTTTGGTAGTCATCTAGGCTGAGACATCTTGCCTTAGAAGAAGTGTCTTGAGGGAGATGTCTCCCCAAGCCATGAGACACCTTGCATAAGACATCTCCCCTAACTTCAAGACGTCTTGGGCAAGACATCTTACCTGTGCAAGAGATGTATTAGACCCAGAGAAGATGTCTTGTAAAAATAGCAGATGTCTTTCTTGAGAGCTAGGTTTTCGTAGAAGACTTCTTGACAAGGCCAAAGATGACCTGTACGATTGGAGAAACTTCCGAAAACACCTATTCCAATTTAGAAAAGATTCAAAATAAGATGGAAAATGATGAAAATAGCTAGGGAGAAGGTGAAAAGACTTGGGAAACATTTGAAGAGCTTCATGTTGAGTTGAGGGCAAGTTTCTAGGTTTCTTATCTTCCAGTTTATCATAAATATTGCTGTAATCACCATTGTTGAAGATAATGAGTAAGAGGAAGAGCTCTTAAGTGTCAAGAGCTAAGTAAGAGAGAGTGGATGAGCACATTGAGTGGGTGCAATTGGTGGTTGCAACTCTAAGATCAACTTTTGGACTGTTGGTCTTTATGTTCATTTCTTTTGTATCTTACTTGTGAGTTGAGATCTCAATTTTGGGTTATGGATGAGATTCTCTATTGGTTATGTCTTACATTGAGACTAACCATTGTGTGGTTATAGAGCCTCATGTCCTACAATATCATTGAGGGTGATAGGTTTTGGTCATTGCTGGGTTTTGAGAATCTATTTGTAATCTTCAAATATATTAATTGAAGATATCTAGATTTCTAGTTTTCCAGCAAAACGTTTTGTCTTTGCATAATATCTAGAGGTAGTATTTGAAGGTGATTTATTTGTAGAGTGAGCCTACTTTAGCATTATTGGTATCAAATATTAGCTTTTGTGTTGAGAATTGTATTGATTATTTCTTAGAAATTGGTTGAGAACTTTGTCAATTTCAAATGACACCTAAGAAGAAACAAGTGCAAGCCTTGAATTAAGACATGGAGAGCATCAAGTTTTCCTTCCAAATGATGGTGGCTTGGTTAGATGAAATTAATGCAAAGGTATATAGGAATGTTAGTTCTAGCCATATCTAGACACACAGAGATGAAGAGCATGCATATTTAGATTGAAGAAGTTTTATAGCTAGGTGGAGACAAAGCAGATGAAGAGGATTCCCTATTTACTTGAGTTCAATTTTTGAAGGGTGGAAGAGCTGGTGTAGGGACACCTCTTCTGATCTCCTTTGTTCTTTCCTATGTGTGTGTTTTTCATGTTTCAAGCTTGAAGAAGATGTCTTGGAGGACAAGAAGAGATCTTGGTAGAGCCCTAAGATTAATAGGAGACATTTGTAAAGAAGAGGAGACATCTTGCTATTTTGGCAATCTCGAGTAAGAAGTCTTGTCTAAGAAGAAGATGTCTTGGGGGAGACATCTCCCTAATCCATGAGACAACTTATACAAGATGTCCCTCTTGACTACAAGATGTCTTAAGCAAGACATCTTACTTTTGTAGGAGATGTCTTGGTCCTAGAGAAGACGTCTTACAAAAATACTAGATGTTGTCCCTAAGAGTTGGGTTTTCATAGGAGATATATTAACAAGGCTAGAGATGACCTATACGATTGTAAAAACTTTTGAAAACCCCAATTCCAATTTGGAAAATAGGTGAAACAAGATGGAAAAGGATGGGAACAAGTAGGGAAAAGGTGAACAGGCTTGGAAAACATCTAAAGAGCCTTAAGTTAAGTTGGCGAATTATTTATAAGTTTGTTATCTTCAAATTTTTCATAAATATTATCATATTCACCATTGTTGAAGACAATGAGTAAGAGAGAGAACTCTTAAGTGTGAGCAGATTGAATGAGTGTAATTGGTGGTTGCAGCTCCAAGATCAACTTGTGGAGTGTTGATCTTTGTGTTATTTTCTCTTGTGTCTTACTTTTGAGTCAACATCTTAGTTTTAGGTTATGGAAGAGATTTTCTATTAATTGTGTCTTGTATTGAGAATAGTCATTATGTAGTTGTAGAGCCTCATGCTCTACAGTATCATTAAGTGTGATAGGTTGTGATGGTTTGTGGATTGTGAGAGGTTGTGATGGTTTGTGGATTGTGAGAAACCTATTGTAATCTTTAAATAAATGAATTGAAGATAGCTAGTTTTTTGGTTTTCTAGCAAAACTTTTTATCTTTGTATAATATTTGGATTTAGTATTTGAAGGTGATTTATTTATGGAGTGAATCTGCTTCACAAGAGAAATGTAAGGTGAAAAAGTTAAAAAATGTCTAAATAACATAAAAGAAGATGGCTAAGCTCATTCTAAACCATTGTATGATTTAATGATTGTGAGTGAGATCATCTTGAGTAATTGAGAGTGTCTGATCATTCCTTAGTAATATACCTTACATTATGAGAAATTTTAGTGTTCATATAGTTTCTACCCTGCAAGAAGATTGCATTCACATCTAGGCATACTCATAAAACATGAATATTTTCATCTTTTTTTCTTAGTATATTGCAACCCTGCTATGACCCTGTTATGACTTGCAACTTAAAGGCTATAGCTCACTGTAACTTGTAATGTCTTACACTTTATTATTTGAAATAGAAAATGTAATAATATGACAATTTGAACATACAGTAGAAGATTGCAACTAGCAGTCGCATGTAGGACTAGACTCTGACTCTTGGTGACTAGTTGTGATCTCATAGTTGCTTGTCCATGGCATATAAAATTTTCAAATGACTCTAAACAAGCAATCAAATATAAATATACAACTCCTACTCTTTTTATAACATATTAAGGATACAAATTGCCTCAAAAAGTAAGTTGATCTTCTCATCATTTCCCTCACCCTTCAAAAGAGACTTTTCTTGATTTGGGTGTTACATCTAGAATAGCATTCAGTCCTCACAAGTCCAAATCATTCACATGAACCCAAAATCTATTTTGAGATCCTTCATCACTTCAATGGATCAAGTACTAATGCATCTTCTTATCTCTTATGATTTTAGCATTTCTTATTTGTAACATAATTGGCTTCCTTGATGACTTGGATGGAGCTTGACCTTCAGTTACATCTTTAATGATTTCAACACTATTCTCTAGATCTGATGGAAGAATAATATAATTGTATGGACTCAAATCTTAAACATTAAACATACAAGAAATACAAAATTCATTGGTCAAATCAATCTCATATGTGTTCTAATTGATCTTGGCTCTAATGTTGAATCAAAGCTGAAAGAGGCACAATCATTAAATTTATTCACCTCATCAACCATCATTACTATAGAACCATAATTTTTTGCAAATTTACTTTTATCAATACATATTTAAAAAGCATTAATATATAAAAATTCAACATGAGCTAACATATTCTCCCATCCTTGAGGTTAATCTTCACATAAACATCTCAATATCTTATACAATGACCTATTTACTACTTTAGTTTTTCTATTAGTTTGGGAATGATACAGTGGAAAATGATAAATTGATCCCTAGTAATTTCTAGTGTAATATTCAAAAGTAACAAGTGAACTTGACATTATTATTACCCATAATATTCAAAGAAATTCCATGAAGCTTCACTATATGTTAAAAGAATAAATGAGAAACATGAGAAGTGTAACACACTAGTGTTTGAAACTTGGAACCTTTGTCTTGTTATCTACTATTATTCTTTTTCTTTAAGTATAATGGTATATTTTTTTTATATGGCACCTTTTTAATATATGTTAATACCTCTTTTTTTATGTTACTAAGACTTGAACATAAGATATCTTAATTGTTATACAACTTAAGACTTTTTCATATCCTTCATTGATGCTAATGCTCAAGTTGCTTCTAATTTTAGAATAAGTTCCTCATATTCTCTTCAATAGTTAGTTCATCAAGGTTTATCTCTAGCTTCATATCTTTTTTACTATTTCTACATATTTTCTTTTACATAATCTGTATTTTGATCTACAAAAGAATTTTATTAAAGAAATTGCAATTAATGATCAAGGTATGCAATTGCTAAAAATGAACTTTGTAGATGATTCCTTTTTTTTTTCTATGATCAATAGCTCTCCATAACATATCAATACTCTTTTAGCTAGAGTGGAGGATCAATGCATGTTATGTAGCTCTTAGATCAATTAGCAAGAATCTGCTATTTATTATAATGGCAATATTGACAAGTGGATTACTCTCAAGTCTTGAAAAATATTTTAAAGAAAAGATTCTATCTTCAAAATTTTAAGAATGCTTTTTTCTTTTGAGCCTAATCCTATTATTTTGTGGAATTATGTGATTGATAAAACTGAAAAGAATCTTGATAAATGAAAAGAAAAAAAATCTTACCCTTGATGGCAAAGTTTTAGTTATTAATCACATGCTTTAATCAACTCATGTTTGTTACTCTAGTTGTTGGGATCCTTCTAGGACTTCTTATAAGAGAATTGATCCTATTATCCATCATTTTTTAATCTATTAAGAAATATAGAAAAGCTTTTTCTAGAGTTTCTTGGGATATTTGCACCAATATTAAGAAAGATAGAGAACTTACCCTCATTATTTCTTATAACTAAGGTATTTCTCTTGTAGGAAAATAGATTGCAAGATGCATTAATGGAGATGATATTTGGATGCTCCTTTTAAGAAAGAAACATATGTAAGGAAAATTTAAGAATGATAACAATTGGTCTTCTAATAACTTTTTTCACTATCTTCTTTTTCTTCAAGCCATTTCTATTCTTGGTTCTCCAATTCTTAAAAAAATTTCAAAGAAATTGTGCAAGCTTAGTAAATACTGAAATTACAATCAAATTAGGGTTTCAAAAGATATGCTTAAGCAAATTACCCCATGGTGGCTTCCTTTCAATGAAGGAGCTTGGGCTACTAATGCATATATATTATGTACCACTTGGAGCAAATTTGTTATCACTACAATTTCTTATCTACATATGCATGATAGATTTTCTAGTGTCTATGTTTTGAATACAAAGAGTAAAAAAATTGAATAATTAATTTCTAATCTTAAAATTTTATTTACCATTGATAACAATTTGCATTAGGCTTTCTAAGATATTCTTTGGAAGGATGGTAGAGCTATTTTTCCTTTAAATTGAAAAGTTTCTTATGAGATAATTACAAAGAATGATTTTATTCATAAAAAATTTAATAAGGGTTAGAAAATATAATTATCATCTTACTTTTAAATGAGGAAAATAAAAGATATTTAGATAGCTCCTATATTTTTTCAAATTCATATTTTTTATGGTATCTTATTCATCAAGGTCTTTGATGAGTCGCGTTTTGGGCAACCACGATATCGTGTACGTGATATTGCATGCTCATCACGATATCGCGTACATGATATCGTAGCCCATCACCAATTCTATAAATAAGAGGTGGCTCTCCCTTGTTTCACAACTTAGATTAAACCATAGCGAAGCTCTAGCAATTTTTCCTCTCCAGAGATAGAATAATTTTCCAGTGTCTACCCACAGTGTGGTGATTGTAATTGTACAGCATCCTTTATTCAAGTGTGACATACTTGGACATGCACATGATCGGAAATAAAGATTAAGATTACTTCATCATTGCAGCATTCACTTTGTTTATTTATTTATTTAATTATCATTTACTACTTTCCTAGTTAATCTCTCTCACCCTTAAACTCATGTTAAAACGCGAAATGAGTACGACTTGATTACGAGCATTTAAGTGTGATTATTTGGTAACCCAATAGCGTACCTAGGATCTGCACTTGGTAATCCTAGTGGTAGTCGTGCACGAAGTCCAATATGTGTACGGATAATCATGGAATGGATGCTCATCGCGCTTAGGTTAGTTTAGATATTCTCTTACCCTTTCCTCCTAGCTTAGTTAATCTTATTTCCATTGCCTTCAGGAGTAGCATTAGATTAGGACCACATCATACACCGCACTTTGGACTAAACCATATGTGACAAAGATAATACTAGTCTAGGTGGAAAGACAGTGAACTACGACCTAAGGCTAACTATCTAGATGCCACATCTAGTCCATCTGCAAAGTTCGACCAGATCACACATGAAAACAATCATATTCATATGGTTGAGTGTAGAGGTACGTCGCCACTCATCATTGGCACCGTTGCTAGGGACGGTGCTAGTTATCTAGATTAGTTATATCATACAAGGTCATTGTAAAGGACTTAACGATATATCTCTTAGGAAGAAGAAATAATTATAAAAGTCACATATAAATTCACACATAACTTCACAAAAATGCCTCTCCTACAAGACAACAATAATGCCACACTTAGTGAGGAAGTTCATTGGAGAACCAACGAACTATATGACGATGAAGGTTGGAGTACACAACCTGAAGTGGGGGTTTCGTATCAACATGAACAAAAGCAACGTCATCCCAACACACGAAAGCATAACTTACATGATGACGATGAACCCCTACTAGCCACTACAAGCTTAACACAAATACAAGAGGCTGTTCGAATCTCACGTAGGCATCGTAAAGAGAGCTACCTACCCAAGCTTGATTTAAACAACTTTCCTAAATTTTCAGGAGGCTATGACTTAGATCCACATCAACATTTACAAGCCTTCTACATTGCCTGCACATGGAACAACATTGATAAGGGGTGGAAAAAACTTAAGCTCTTTCCCATGACACTCGTTGGCCAAGCAAAACTATGGTATAGATCGTTAAAACCAAATTTAATATGATATTGGTCAATAATGGTAGAAGTATTTAACAAAAAATATCAAACCTACGCAAGAGTGTTAGCCTTGAGGAAATAAATCTAAGAGTGGAAACAAGCAAAACATGAACCCTTGGACACGGCCTTAGAAAGATATCATGTACTGTTAAACAACTGTCCAGGCCATGGGTTTTCCAAGGAAAGGCTAATGTACCATATCATTGATGGGCTACATAATGAAATAAGAGAGACCTTAGGAATGTATGCCCAAGGTCAACTATACGAACTACAAACCCATCAAGTCCAAGAGCTTATTAAGCAGGTAGCAAAAGAAGAAGGAGAATTGGCTCGATGGAAGGGTGTTGAAAAATATCAACAAGAC
Organism: Gnetum montanum; assembly: GCA_015680685.1. NCBI lineage: Eukaryota > Viridiplantae > Streptophyta > Gnetopsida > Gnetales > Gnetaceae > Gnetum > Gnetum montanum. The sequence continues at coordinate 270,375 of MNCI01003975.1, read as the reverse complement.
CAAAATCTCAACTTAACAAAGGTCCATGATCATAAAAAGGGAAAATCAACCAATCTCAAGGTGGAAACATCATCTTTTCCAACACAACAAACATTAGAAAAGATCGAGGCAAAGATCAACAAGATGTTGGAATGGAAGTATCAAAAGTGTGGAGAATATATCAACATCATTGGAGATAAAGTTTTAACAACCTAAGAATTAGGGCAAAACATTAGACAATCGGAAAGAAGGTATAAGGAAAATAAGAGCTCAACTGCCAATCATACGTACGAATGCAACATATGCCTATACGATCACCCCAAGGGCCAATGCCCAATATTGTTACATTTACATGAGCATTGCGGAAGCACATTACATCTAGAGTTCGTACAGAGATACTGTGTTCAATCATAGTGGCAACAATCCCAGTCATGGGGGAGACCACCCTTAGACTGGAGACACCCTTCATATCCTCCGAATCCAAATGCTTATCACGTTCAACATCCTGTTTCTCTAACTGGGCCAATGCACTTTATCTCACCACAGTACCATTCTCCTCAATACTATCAACCCATGCCTCCAACACAACCACCACTTTGTGTATCCTACACTTCTCCTCATTTTCAACATTTTCATCCTTTTTTCCCTCCTTCTACAATGCCACCAACTGTTCCTACGGTACCTGCACCACAGCAACAACCCACGAACAACACTTGTGCTACTACTTCCAACAGCAGTGAGAAACCTCAGAAACATCAAAAGAACCCCTTCTTTAAACACGACCATAAGAAGGGACAACACAATTCCGAGGCCACTACATCCTCCAATTCAGTACAAGCCCCACACTATGGTGCACCCTTATCTTCAAACCCAACACCTCATGTTACTTCATCAGGGCCACCAACTAACACTCCAACAACAATCTGGCCCAATGAACACAGTCGTGGAGAGCAACATCCCAATCCTTGCATACCATCTAACGGTCCCAAATATCATAGTAGGTCAACTCGTTATCCGGGAACTACATCGCATAAATTGCCCGACTATGCTTACTACAATCAAGTGTGTGAACCCCAACGAGGTAAGTATGGACCAGTTCCAATATTTCCAACATGTAAGGATCCTCACCCTTCATTTATTAATCCTTGCCATGCTCAACCATTTAGTTATGGGGGATTTCCCCCATTCTAATAATAAGTAGGTTTAATAAATATTTTTCATTTTCTTTAGTTTTTTTAATTTTTTTTTCCATTTTTCATTTTTCAACTTTTTGTTTTATCTTTTTGTCTTTTTATGTATTTTTGTAAGTAATCTCATCTATGAATAAAACACTCATGTGGATCGTTGGTTGAGGTGTGTTCTATGTTATTAAGTCTCAAGTGAGCAATTATTTGGACAGTGAGCTCATTACACCCACTCATCCATTCTACAAATAAGAGGTTCTGTTCGAGGGTACAGTGATATTCTTGACATTTTTTAAAACCTAAAATTAATTTTGTGTTCATTGTACCTAGAATGAAGAAGGATGGACCAAGAGGGAATGATTAGGGTGTGACATCAAGGGAACTTGTGGATTCTCTATGGTGACATCTGTGGGAGTTATCATGCAACGTGGTTGTACTAAGATCCTTGTAGAGCTAACAAAAAACGGGAGTAAGAGTAATCAAAAGGGCACTCAAAAAATCCAATGTTGTTCTAGGGGGTACCACTGGAAAGACATGCACCCATGCCTGAAGGTTGGCGGCTTCTCTGGATTCAGTATTCAAACAAAAGAGAAGAAAAAAAAATGAAAAAAAAAAAACAAAGTGCCACAAGATAAAAATCACTCCTTCCTTGAAAAAAACACAAAGTGATCATACGCCTTGTTGTTATGGTACTCTCATAGTTATTCATCATGGGATGAAACAATGCAATGTCACTAATTAGAGGAATGGACTTGGTCCTGATCTTGGAACGACCGGTTAATGACACCTTAATCATGCTTTATACACAGGATTCACTATGCCCTAGGTCAGTTACCTCATGTCCCAATCTCTACAACCCCTTTCTATAACTCGTCTCATCTCACTATTCGTGTAATTGTAGCTCATGTCTCGTGTAGCATAGAATTCTCATCTCATTCTAGTGATAATTACATGTGTGTGTTTTGTGGAATTAGTGCGGATTACATTTAACCCTTCTAGTGCCTATGGACACTTTAAGTGTGGTTACACAAGGGCATTATAGGTTGGAACCTGCTTTGGGGAGGACCCACTTGTGTAATATTTGGTAATCTTCACTTATGATATAGCTCACACACATCATTTTTCACCCTCAGCTTATTTTTCATAACATTCTTTCCCTTCCTATTACCCCTCTGAATTCCAACGTTCCTATGTACAAATACATAACCTTTTTCTTACCACCCAAGGTTTTATTGATCAGTTACACTCACACATTATTATTCGTGCCTTCAAAACCATCTAATTACTTGATAACCCCTTAATAATAACCTGATGTCCTAAGTTACAACGTTAATTCCAAGAAAATCTTCAAAAATTTGGTATTTATTGTGGTGCCCAATGTTACTAAGGCTGAGATATCGCGTATGCGATATTGTGGCCAACGTGATATCGCGTACGTGGTGTATTGTACGTGATATCGCATCCCTGCAAACCTATAAATAGGTGATGCCCCCCCCCCCCCCCCCCCCCGCACAACACTTAGCATCATTTTTCCATTCATGTGGGAGAGTTTTCAAATTTTTTCTCTACGACTTGCGATTGAGCAACCTTTGCTTTTCAACCTCTATCTTGCTCCTTGGTACTCCGATTTTAATTCTGTTTGAACTTACTTGAACCCAGAGTGTTTAGCTTAGTTGTGGGGGAGGGACACCTGCCAAAAAGCACCTAACATTTTTGGAATTTATCATCACCCAAAGAACATTATCTAGGGTAATTAGCTATAACACTTAGAATAAAATGTGCCAAAAAATTATTTAATTGCTAGGTACACCAGGAAATTAAAATTGAAAAAAAAACCACCTAAGTAAAAAGGACCAACTATTACAATCTTTTGGGCAATATCACATAGAGATGAAATGAATTAATTAATTAAGTTAAGCAGTAAGGTATAACCTAACTTTAAAAATGACTTTACTAACGCTTGACCGCGTGTGATTGCAGATGGCCCTGAAACATGGACAACAGGAAGGTCCTACCCAAGGTGGAAGCAAATGATCTCAGAGAGGTGAAAGACAAGGTCCTATCGAACAACATGTAGAATAGGAGGAACAATCATTCAACATTCATCAAGAAGATCCTCCTACTGTATAGTCCAGGCAGGTAGAAGGAGGAGTTGCTGTAGCGCTTGAACAGGGACAACATCTCATGTTTCCCCAAGATTGTGTTCAGGCCATTCATGAAAAGTCCACATTCACTGTGGTGATTATGGAATTGAACTTTGAATCTTTTGTAGAGTTCACTCCTGAGGCTGTTAGGGATCACCTCAAAGGGTCTCCCTTATGGCCTATCCTCTCTAATAGCGGTGCCTGGTACTTCGCAGAAATGTACCAATTTTGGCATAACAAAGAATAAGGCACCACAGTTAACAATTGTGGTGTGACTATTGATTTCTCTATTCAAGCCATTTTGGAAGTATTAAACCTTCCGAATACAGGGCCAAAGGTTGCTCAGAACCAACTAGACACTTTCAGAACTAAGCAACTTAATAAATTGTTGATAGAAAATAAAAGGGTGACGAAAGAAAAAGAGAAGGCTAACTGGGATGCCTCTATGGTACAAGCGCAAACTTACACACACGTCAAGGCACTCAAGCCCTTTCAAGAAGAAAATAAGCAACTGGTTGCCGAAAACCTTCGGTTGACCATCGTGGAAAAGCAAAAGAATGTTCTCAACGAACACTTCCATCAATTGTGAGAACAATTCATCCAGGTCAACCGAGATGTAAGTTGTTTAGACAGAGAAAATTGAACCCTCTCGATGGAGGAGGTATGTGCCATTCGGCAAAAGTCAACAATTGAGATAAGCACGTGGCAAAACGAGGCTGAGCAACATGAGAAGCTAAAGGAGCACTTCCGCGATCAAGTGGGGATGTATAAACAGATCCTTGAAAAGGAGATCCATATGGCCAAGGCCCAAATTAGCACTATCAGTGCTCAACACACTAATTGGTAGGCCATATTGGACACATATGCCTCTGCCCACTAGGCGGAAGTTAAGAGCTGGGACCTGCAAATTCAGGATTTGACAGAATACATTGAGTTAGCAAACTTGAGGTATGCCAACCTTGCCATGTTAATAGCAGGGCGTCCGAGGATAGAGCTTGAGCAGTAGGTAGTAACCACCCACATCAAATACAAAGTAGAATTTGTAGAGCGCAAGAAGTTATTAGAGAAACTAGAAGTTGCAAATTCTGAACTTGAGGTGGTGAAAGCCAGCTACCAAGGATAAAAAGTTGTTGCAACAGACTTGGCTCGATGGCTACCAGATTTTTAGGAGTACAAAGATAAAGCTAGAGCCTATGAGGAGGAACGACAGGTGTTCGCGGCTTGGTATGTCAAGGCCAATCAAATGTTTCTGCAACTACCCTGTCCATGGGAAATGCTGACTCCGTCAAACATTGGAACATTACCATGGATGACATAGAACCCTCAGACTAAAGAGGAGAAGCTCCAGGCCATACTTTAGCGTCATCAAGCCTCAAAACCTAGAGCACACGACAAAGGGAAGGCACCAGTGGAGGAGCCACTGCCACCTAGAACTACATGAGTTCCATCCATTTTTGTAGATGTAGAACATCTATGTTGTGTCTTTATTTTTTCTTCATTTCACACTGCGGTATAGTCCCATTTTCACAATCCAATAATCCCAAACCTATCCACTGTGTAATAATTGCAACTCGAGGATGAGTTTTCATTCAGTCGTGGGGGTATGATGAGTCGTGTTTTGGGTGACCGCAATATCGTGTACATGATATCGCAGCCCACCACCAGTTCTATAAATAAGAGGCAGCCCTCCCTTGTTTCACAACTTAGATTAGACCGTAGCAAAGCTCTGGCAATTTTTCCTCTCCAGAGATAGAATAATTTTCCAATGTCTGCCCACAGTGTGGTGATGTACAACATCCTTTATTCAAGTGTGACGTACTTGGACATGCACATGAACAGAAATAAAGATTGAGATTACTTCATCATTGCAGCATTCACTTTGTTTATTTATTTATTTAATTTTCATTTACTGCTTTCCTAGTTAATCTCTCTCACCCTTAAACTCATGTTAAAACGCGGAATGAGTATGACTTGATTACGAGCATTTAAGTGTGATTACTTGGTAACCCAGTAGCGTACCTAGGATCTACGCTTGGTAATCCCAGTGGTAGTCATGCACAAAGTCCACGATGTGTACGAATAATCAAGGAATGAATGCTCATCACACTTAGGCTAGTTTAGATATTTTCTTACCCTTTCCTCCTAGCTTAGTTATTCTTATTTCCATTGCCTTTAGGAGTAGCATTAGATTAGGACCACATCATACACCTCACTCTGGACTAAACAATACGTGACAAAGATAATACTAGTCTAGGTGGGAAGACAGTGAACTGCGACCTAAGGCTAACTATCTAGGTGCCACAACTAGTCCGTCTGCGGAGTTTGACTGGATCACATGTGAAAGTGCTCGTATTCATATGGTTAAGTGTAGGGGTATCTCGCCACTCATCAGTCTTCCTATTGGCACTTATCTTAAACATATTGAAAATGTTTCTCTTTGTAGAAGTGAAGACTATTTTTTTCATTTTTTGAGTATCTTGTTGCTCATCATTCTTGGAAATGGACATTTAGAATTTGTAACTGCATTCAACCAATCATCAATGAAGTTATTCTTAGTAATCAACATGCTTTATCTATGTCATTTATTTTTATTTGGAATTATCTTTGACCACTTGTTGTGTACTTTATTTCAAAGCCTCAACATGTAGTTATTTTGTAGTAGCAAGAACATAACTATGATCTCTCTTCAAGTGTCTAAAACACCACTAAATTTGCATGTTATAACCATTTGACCATGTAACCCATCCCATGAAACTTGAGGCTAAACTTCATTTGTAAACATTACAACCTAGAAGGTGTAATCTCACACACTTTCTACTTTTGAGGTTGAAAAATGCCTCATAAGTGGTCAAAGCCTCACCCCAAAGTCACAAGAGTCACATAGTATCTATATTTGGCCTTTTGGGTGGGGGGGGGGGGGGGGGGGGGGGGGG
>MNCI01003975.1:200979-263952 GCA_015680685.1 Gnetum montanum | reverse complement strand
GGGGGGGGGGGGGGGGGGGGGGGGGGGGGGCGCGGAGGAGGAGGAGGGGTAGGGGTGTTAAAAAGACCTTTTGGGATGCCAAAATGGGCATTTTGATGGATTTTATATGGGGTATTGCATTTTCTATGCTAGAGATGCATGCATGGGGGTAAAACTCACCTACCCCCAACATGGAAACTTCATGCTCAACATGGAAACTTCATACCTAGCTTGCAAACTCCATGCCCAACATGGAAACCTTATGCTCAGCATAGAAAATTTATGCCCAACATGGAAACTTCATGCCCAATGTGGAAACTTCAAGCTGAGCATGGAAGATTTACCCTAGAATGGAAGATCTCCCCCTAGCTTGGAATATCTCCCTCTAGCATGGAAGATCTTCCCCTAGCCTAGAAGATCTTCCTCTAGCATGAAAGACTTTCTCCCATTGTAGAAGCCATCCCCTTGTTACTATTTTTACTAAACAGAATGGCCATGGGAGTATGACACTTACTATATATGGTAACCCACTAGATTTTGGCACCTACCCCACTTGAAATGTAATAGAAATTTTCAGCTAATTTGTAGCAATTTTGTAGCCCAATTTGGAGCAAAAATTAAGGTCAAAACTCTATATAAACCAACTCCAAACAACATTTTTAGGTTGAATCCCCTCAACACTTACACACTTTGGCATTGTTTCATTCAAGAAATTTAAACACACATAGAGCTTCTTGAATCCCTAATGTGAAACCCCCCTATAGCCATTGTTACACCCCTACAACACCAATGTTGTACATCTAGTAGAGTTTGTAGTAAGGTTTTACACTTTTGGGAGTTGTGGAGCATCTAGATCATGGAGAAACAGATTCCAAGCCCCCATTGAAGTAAAACCCCTGCTCCATTAAGTCATATTGTATACATTTACTCTAACCCCCTCTATTTTGAATGAAATAAAATTTACAATTTATGAGCAAGTTTCATTTATTTGTTTTATTTCTGGAATTATTTACATTTAGATTTGTATCTTTTCATTTTGTTATCCCCATTTTGCATTTTCTAAGTCCTTGGATGATTTGCTAGACCATTTAGGGTACCTTAGATCCCATTTTTTTGGAGGCCCTGGGGATTCGAGATTAAATCTTTTGCACTAGGATTTTCAATTTTCTAGCATCAAATTTTCTAGTCACTATATATTTTTGGAAATAGAAGAAGGGCCTTCACCCAATTTCTATGTCTAAATCAGCTTTCCTAGTTGCCAATGTTGCCTTTTACTTCAAAAATATGTAATTTTAACATTAAAGACTTTGAAACCTTCAAATCCTAACATTGCCACTCATACCCTCCTACAATAAAGCCCAGCGTGGAAGTTGTAGGTGCTTGGATTTTTTGTAGATTTCATAGTAGTTTCTATAAATTTTAAAGCCAACATGGATGTGTATCATCCTTCCCCTCAGTATGGAAGATCTACCTTAGCTAGGAAGATCTACCCTTCAGCTAGGAAGATCTCCCCCAGCTTGGAAGATCTACCCCAATGTATGTGCAGCTAGAAAGCCTAGTGTGGGTGGGGTTGATACCATCACTTGCCATATTTAGTAAAGGGGTATATCCCTTTGATAACCTCCTCACTATTTATAGTAAGTGGCTCTCTTTGGTTTGTTTTTATCATTTTGTTATAGCTAGGAAGCCTAGCATGGATGGAGTTGATACCACCCTTTACCATCTTTAGTAAGGGGTATATCCCCTTTGGCAACCACTTACTATTTATAGTAAGTAACCTATTTTCAGTAATTTTTTCTTCTTTTAGCTATTTTTAAATTCCACTTATTGGAATTTGTAGTTTATTTAACCTTTTATGATCTCATTTAGCCATTTTTATCATTTTTTATCATGTCTTTTGATGAGTGGTGAGGTACCCCTACACTCAACCATACGAAACGAGCATAGCATGTGCGATCCAGTCGAACTCCGTAGACTAAATGCCTACACACCTCATGGAACACTTAAGGTTAACCATTCGTTTTCTTCCTAGACTTACTTGTAGTTGTCTTGGTGTATGGTTAAGTAAGTCCGAGGTATATGATTTTTATATCTTTTTATGTTTTTATCCTATGCTATCGAGGTGAAGGGTTGAGAAACTAATGACTAACTCTAACTAATAACTAAGTGTAAATTACCTAGCATCAGCATCTGTTCCCACTTACTATACACACCTTGAATCGATGCAATTGTGGCTACCAAATGCTAATCGTCATTGGGATCACCACGCTTAACACACATGCTTGAAGTGGTCATACTGAGGCACTTAACTAGGAGGAAAGGGTTAAGAGAATCTATCTAGCCTAAGTGCGATGAGCAGCCAATTCCTTGACTAACCGTACACATCAGGGTGCATGACTACCACTGGGATTACCAAGCGTAGATCTTGGATATGCCATTGGGTTACCAAGTAGTCACACTAGATGCTCGTAATCAAGTTGTACTCATACCACATGCAATGAGCAGCCGATTCCTTGACTAACCGTACACATCCTTAGATGCTCGTAATCAAGTTGTACTCATACCACATTCTAGGAGTTTAGGGTGAGAGAGAAAAAAATAAATAAATCCTATTCCATGCATTGCAAGGTTTATCCAAGAAGTTCATCTTTATTACCATACACAACTTGTGTTTAGGTACAATGTTGCTTGAATAAATATCCGTTCACTTTAGGACTCCTACTGTGGGCGCATGGAAAATATTCTATCTCTGGAGTGATCAAACTGCTAGAGTTTTCCTACTTCTAGACCAGGATGGAAAATAAGGGGAGTGCCGCCTCTTATTTATAGATATGGTGGTGGGCCACAATATCGCGTATGCGATATCACAGGGGACAACGAGATATCATAGGGGATGACACGATATCGTGTACGTGATATCGCATGGGATGCGATATCGTGGCTCGTGCGAATCGCATCTCATCATACCCCCATGATTGAATGAAAACTTGTCCTCGAGTTCCTTACAAAATATTAAGGGGAATGGAACTAATGGGATGACATGTGAACGCATCATCATTACAAGACTTGACAAAATTGGTGTTCATGACAACAAGGGTGAACACCTTATTACAATGACATCAAGCCTTATTTGGCAGCTGAGAAAGAGAAAGAGAAAGAAGTGTTGCTGCTGCCAATGCCAAGAGTGTGTCTTTGTTGTTCATCGGTAAGCGCATCATTCATCTTGCTCCTTGCATAGTTGCTTCTAGCACCGCTCCATTCCATGTGTTCCTTCCAGATCCAATTCCCTTGTTGCATGATCACCATCTGCACACACAACATAGTCTTATATTAGCAAGGGTAAATGAATTTCAATGTAGTTAATACCTTGCTTTTGTGTAAGTCCATTGGCTAGGTTGTGGTATGGCTGATTTGGATCTAGAGATATATTAATGATGAATAACGAAGGTGTAGGGGTTGGGAAGAAAATAAAAAAAATTTGAGGCTAGGAGAAAATTGAAAAAATCAGGCCTCGTACTCCCATGACTAATCGTGAACCTCCGATAGCATGAGAATGGAGAAAAGAAAGGAAGAAGAAAGATAGATAAAAAGGGATAGCTATAGCATTGATGAAATGGATGTCGAGATGGTAATGAACAAAATAATTATTAATTGCAAAAATTTTAGAGAAAAGAAGTTAACTGGTGCACCAAATTGGAATGTCAGTGGGTCCTCCCCAAAGCAGGCTCATGCCCTTAATGCCCTAACAACCTCACATTCAAAGAGTCCGTAGGCTCTAGGAATGTCATTTGGAACAAGAATTAAGTCTTAACCACAAGTGTTTACCAAAAAGAAAACAATGCATCAACCAAAACATATACTAATGATACAAGCAGCAATGAGGTGAACAATGGAGAGAAGGATGGAGAGAAGAGAATGGAATGGAATCCCAAGGACAAGGTGGTGTACAGCCCCTTGTGTGTTTTGTGTTTAATGTGACTTAGCAAATCCCATTCCAAGTCTGGCCTCAAACCAACCACTTCCAGTGACCTCGCATCAATGCATTTGGCCAATCCACCCTCTTGAAGTAACAAGAATGCTTCCTCCAAGAGCCACCCCCATTCCGACGAAACAAAGGAGAGAATGGGAGCGAGAAGGGCCTTAGTTAGAGGGAACACTTTGGTTCCATAACTAGTGCTTGTATCCCAAATATTTATTTTGTCTAAGGGGTGTGCTTTGAATTCTCACTTTCTTTATTTTCTTTTTCTTTCTTTCTCTCTCTCTCTCTCTCTCTCTCTTTGTGTTTTGTATTTTTATGCATGAGAACCACACCATGCAAAGACTTGATTATTGTTATTATCTCAGCTTTCGATAATTGGGTATTGTCGAAACAGTAAGAAAACTTAAGAAGAAAAAATATCCAAGCACCCAAGAGAATGGCCAACAAAAAAGCATCAAGTTCCCTTGAAGTCACACCCTTTGCAATCCTTGAGTCCTTCCTTAGTTTGAGAAATGCCCAGTCACCGATTCATTAAAGTTCTTATTAGAAGGGGACTATACATTTCCAAGCCGAGAGAGACCATAGAACTGGTGGATGAATGGATGAAGTGATCTCATTGCCTACCATATCAAAAGAAACATACCTTAGTATCAACATTTTGACTTAAAGGTAAAAACCAAACATTAGCAATCAACATGAAAATAGTTTATACCATCATTCTGAACACTTATTGGGTGACAAACTTACATGGTGGAATACACACACACACACACACACAAATGGAAAAAGTATAATGATGTTGTAAAACAAAAATGTGTAAGCAAAAACATGTAAAACAGAAATGTTGTAAAACAAAAAAATTAAAAGAACCGAGGGCCCCATATGATTAGCATAGGTGGCCATCTCCCCCATGACTAAATTGCAAGGAAGAGATCTAAAATAGAGAGCAAGGTTGCCCATCAATGGAGGTGTAATTTGTACTGGCTGTTGTGGGTTCATAGAAAGGTTTTGTTTGTTGTACATTAACCAATAATCTTTTATCCGGGCTGTCAGGCTTGTATATCATCATGGCTCCAAAGGGGAAGGTTGTATGAATAATATAGGATCCTTCCCATAGTGTTTGGAATTTTGTACACTGAGGTACGTGTGTGGGGTTCTAGTAAAGGACCTTGTCTCCTAGTTGATATCGAAACCTTCGGATCCTTAATTCATGACATTGTTTACTATGTGCCTTGTGAAACTCATTTAACGATAGTGCAACCAATCTATTCTCGTCTAGCATATTCAGAGTTGCCAACCATTGTTTTTGTTCTAGGTCGAGGTCTAGGTGAAGGTCGCAAGCCATGGATAGTTTACGGAGCTCATTCTGTATGGGAAGCTTGGGCAGTTTCCCATACACTAACTCATAGGGAGAATAGCCTGTAGGAAGCTTCCAAGTGAAGCGGTACACCAAGAGAGCGTCATTCAGTTTTGTGCTCCAGTCTCACCTAAATTTGCTAATCGTTCTCGTTAATATTCTGGTGATCTCTCAATTAGTAACCTTGGCTTGGCCATTAGCTTGGGGGTGATAAGGTGTGATCAATTTATGCTCAACCCCTAAGCGTTGCATCAATTTGCAAAAGGTTGCACCTGTAAAATGTGTCCCATTATCAGAGATGAGTGCACGTGGCACACCAAACCTATTTATGATTTGTTGTTGTACAAATCGTGCAGCTGTAGATGATGTGTAGTCTGTTACTGTAGCTTCTTCAGCCCATTTGGTTAAGTAATCAACAGCAACGATAATATATGCTTTTTTGTTGGACATCAGTGTAATAGGCCCCATAAAATCTATTCCCTAGATATCGAAGGGTTTCAAAGGTTGAATCCATTGATGCAGACCCTTCATTCTAGTAGTCATTCCACCATCATGTTGGCAGTGTTCACACGATCGGGCAAAATGATGGGTATCCCGAAATAGTGTTGGCCAATAATATCCTGCAAGCAGGACCTTGGTAGTTGCTCATCTCCTGGCATAGTGGCTCCCACAGGGGCCCTCATGAGCATCCTAGAGAACTTTTAATTAATCCTTATCAGGCACACACCATCAAACCAAGCCATCAAGATAGACTTTATACAGTTATCCCTTGATTTTCATGAAGTACTTGGTTTTGTGAAGAAACTGTTGTTTCTTCCTAAAGTCCAACCACTATGGTATTTGTTGGGAAATGAGATAAGTAAGAATGCTACTATACCAATTTATTTCCGTGGGTTGGTCATTTACTACACTGGAAAAGAGGGTTTCATCAAGAAAATGGTCAGACATAGCATATTCATCCTCTTTGTTGTCCCAACGCAACCAAGATAGGTGATCGGCAACTACATTCTCGATGCCTTTGCGGTCTACTATTGTTAAATCGAACTCCTAAAGAATTACCAACCAACGTATGATACGTGGGATAACCGTTGGCTTGTTCATAAGGAACCTAATTGCACTATGATCCATATGGATGTATACTTTGTAGCCCAATACATAGTGCCTAAATTTGTCCAGTGCAAACACTACATCCATTAATTCCTTTTCCGTAGTCGTGTAGTTGAGTTGTGCACTAGTGATACTCTTACTGGCACAGTGGATGTAATAAGGTCATTTTTGTTCATCTAATTGTGTCAATACAGCTCCTAAGGCGTAATTAGATGCATCGATCATGATATGGAATGGCCTGGACCAGTCAGGGACTTGTAGAATGGGAGTTTCCACAAGCCTCTATTTGAGAGTTTGGAATGCTCGTTCACATTCCCTGGTCCATTCGAATGGTATATCTTTTTTCGTTAATTCCACCAATGGCTTGGCAACTTTGGAGAAGTTCTCGATAAATCTCTTGTAGTAGCCAGTGTGTCCAAGGAATGACCTAATGTCTTTGACAGTTTCTGGTTGTCAGGTAATTCCTTGGATGACTTTAATTTTTTCCGAATCCACCTCAATTCCTGATTGTGAAATTTTATGCCCCAATAGGATGCCCTCTTGAACCATCAAATGGCTCTTCTGCCAATCGAGCTTTAGGTTGGTTTCAACACATCATTTCAATACTTTCTCTAACGGGTCGAGGGCTTGATCAAAGCTTGTCCCATAATTGGAGAAGTCGTCCATGAAGACTTCTACTCCATTACCTATTTGCTGTTGAAATATGCTTAGAACTAATTGTTGGAATGTGGTAGGGGCATTACACAAGCCAAAAGGCATTTTTTTGTATGCAAACATTCCCCAAGGACTGGTGAACGTTGTTTTGGCTTGGTCTTTTAGTGCAATTTGTATTTGGTTGTACCCACTATACCCATCTAGAAAAATGTAATAGCGATGCCTTGCTATAGTATCTAAGACTTGGTCAAAAAATGGCAATGGAAAGTGATCCTTGAATGTTGCCATATTTAATAGCCTAAAGTCTATACATACCCTCCATTTACCTCCTTTTTTTGGTATGATTACAAGAGGACTAATCCACTCGCTATCAGCAATGGGGTAAATGAACCCAGCTTTGAGAAGCTGCTCTATCTCCTCCTTCACTATTTGTTTTAACTTCGGGTTCAATCACCTCTGGGGTTGCTTGCAAGGTTTCATGGAGGGGTCCATGTAAATCCTATGTTGGCATATCCTAGGATCTATTCTGGTTAGTTCAGGGTATGACCAGGAAAAGGTTGTTGACCACTTGTTTATCACCTTCAGCAAACGTTTTTTTTGCTTGGGTGCGAGCTTTGCGTTGATGATTACCAGTTTTCTATTTTTAAGGGTCATGTATTCCAAACTAGTGGGCAATGATTTTAACTCTAGGGGCTCTTGTTTAAACTTCTCAGGAATCTCCAACTTCCCCCAATTAATGTTTTCAGAGTTAAGGGTTGGAAGTTGGCAACAAACTTGCTCTAATACGTCTGCGCTTTCAATGTAAGCACTAGTTATCCCCTCAGCTAGTTCCATGTAGGTTGTCGAGTTGCTCTCTTTATCAACCATCAGCCACTAGGTGTTTTCTTGTCATGTGGATGCTGCATATAGGCACTTTTGTATGTCAATATCCTGTGCATACCGATTGCATGCAGGCAATGTTAAACTTCGCATCACTCATGATTTCTGCACGCAATGACACCCTGTGTCACTATATGTGATGCATGGAACTCTCTTCCTCTTAATCTTTCCAAAAGTATTTTTCTTGGATATTTCTAGGGAAAGATTGCAGATTCCTAGGCATGCATCCATTGTACTTAGCCATGCCCTTCTCATTATGATTGGGAAGTCTCCTTTGTCATTTTTTATTTGGATCACCAGGAAATCAGCTGGGTATGATCAACCACCCATGGTGGTAATAATGTCCTCAACCTGTTCCAAAGGAACAGTGATGGACTGGTCAGCCAACTCTAAGAGGATATTTCTCTTCTTGAGTGGGGGCAGGTTCTAGCTTTTATACAATTCTTGTGAGATTAAGTTGACTCCGAAGCCTGAGTCAAGGAGAGCCTTACGAGGTTCATTCCTAGTGACACAGATAATTTCTTGGGAAGGTGGCCTTATTTAATCCAGTCGGTAACAGTATGTGTTAACATAACCGTATGCATCGGGCATGATTTTTTATTTGAAGGGAGTCCCGAAACTTTCTTTCATATGGCAGTATTCAGATGTTCAACCGCTTGTGAGGATGAGGGCTTATTTGGATTGTTGGTCCTGGAGAAGGGTCTTTTCGACATAACATTGTTAGGACCAACTGAGGGTGGAGGATTGGAAGCCCTCGTAACATTGGGTTGTTGTAGTTGAGTGGGAAATGCCTTTGGCATTGTTGGAGCGGTTGGTGGTGGAGCTACTGGCGTGAGAGGCACGAATGGATTTGGAGGATGGTATACATGCGGAGTGACTCTTCCAAGAGGGGAAGTCTGAAAATATTCCCAAACTGGGTAGTGACACTATGGAGTTGTGTAACCCATAGGGTTACTCGGAGGGATCGGCTGCCGGCAAGGGTATTGATGTTTTGGTGGTGGCATCCCCCATGACTATGGGTATTGCCACTGTTGATGTTGTCCGATGGGTTGTGGTGGAGTTCCACTTAGATAGTACACTAATGGTTGGTGGAACTATCTTGGGTTACCTGGAGGATAAGGCAACCTTCAGGGTGTCTACCATCTATTTAGTCTTGGATTGAGTACATACACCCCAGATTCTTGTATATGTGAGATGATTGGACAACATCCCTTAGGATGGTCATAGTAGCAGATCTCACATCCACCGTCATCGTCTATGTCTGAATTCACAACCTCATTGGAGATAGTAATTTTCCCTTTACCTTTGTCACGTGCAAGGCCTAAATCACTCCACTTTTTCTTACCTTTGTCACTACCTTGTTCTACCTTAGACTCTTCTACAATTTTCAAGATAGTTTTAAGTCTAAAGTCTAAGGAACTCCATACGTCATCTACCTTAGCCGCTAATTCTGTTGTGAGTTTTTGAATCAACAAGGTTTTTCTATTCACCAACTCTTCGATTGATGACTCATCCTCTTCATCACAAAATTTCACTCCCTTCTTTCAAAGAGAGGAATCATGGTTGTATTCTTCCACACTTTCCCTTTTTCATAGCTCATCTTCTTCTTTTGCTACTTGCTCCAACAAGCAATGAACTTCATGGGCTTTAAGTTGTGATAGTCTCCCTTGGGCATAAGTCCCAAGGATTCTCCTAGTTTCATGTCTGAGCCCATCTACGATGTGGCAGAGTTGATCCTGTTGAGTGCATCCATGGCTTGGGCAACGATGTAACAATGTGTAGTAGTGGGCCATGGCAACATCCAAGGGTTTGTGAATACCTTGCTTCCATCCTTGGATCTGCTTACGCAAATTAGACACTCTGGAGTACGTTTGATACTTATCGTTGAATAGTTCTAACATCGTACTCCATCTTCTGATGGTTTTCGGTTCTAAGGACTAGTACCAGCTCTCTACTTCCTTAGTGAGTGTCCTGGGAAACAACTTAAGTTTCTACCACTCATTCTCAATGTTTTGCAAGGCACAGGCATGGTGGAATGCCTGTAAATGATGTTGCAAATCAGCATTGTATCCCCCTTCAAATCGTGGGATGTTGTTCATGTCTAAATGCCTAATCTAACTATCTTTTAAATGCCTTGATGGGATTCTCACTGCCTCTATTGTTTCAAGCATACTTCGGGTTGCAATTAGGGGTTCATCATGATCATCTCTTTCATGACGCCTGTGATGTCTTCGTTGTTCCCTACTTTCCCTTCGTTCATGCCCTTGTCCTCTCTCTCGACTCTCTTGTCAAGGTCTTTCATTTTTCTTACCTTTATCCTCTCCATTATGATCTTAATTGCACCTTGATGTGGAAGGAGAGGGTAAATGATGAGATGAAGAGGAAGAAGGAGAACCATCGTCGTGGTGATGCTTCCTACCTTCTCTTCAGCTGCTTCGGCCTCGATCATGGTGACAATCGGAGTGCCCGTCCTTGTCTTTTGTTGTTGTTCCCTCTGTGAACAGCTGGTGTTCATGGGCATTAGAACCAAGGTTTTGTATTTTTGAGTGTAGGTTCTGATACCCAACCTCCTCACCATTGTTAGGAGGGGGAACATCTCTTGATAGAGAACCCGTTGTGAGTGGTTCACGATCTCTAGTTTCACTAATGACGTGTGGGCCTTTGTCCTTCAACCGTGTATGTTGACTCTCCTGCTTTGCGTTCCTCATATGTTGTGCTTCTGTGGGATGATAATTCCTCATGTCAAAGTCTTCCGCAATGTATTTGGCGTATAATTCTATCATGCCAATCTGTGCCAAGGCACGGAGAAGCATGTTGGAGATTGCACGATCTGGCGGTAACACTATGTTACCATGCAAATCTCTCCAGCGCATCTATTCTTCTTGATGGAGGATAAAGGTAAAGTTCGAAATATACTCATCGAGATGAGTATACACTATCCGGTATTGTTGAGGAACCAACGGATTGAGGTTATGTGTTTTTGATTGCCGACTGTTCTTTGTATCATCCCTAGGCGATGTGCTCTTGTGAGAAGAAGAAGAAGAAGACATGATGTCTTATAGGTGTGTTGATTTTTTTGTTATATTATTTTTCTATTTGATTAACCCCAAGTTTCATTTAATCTCCCAATGATGTGAGTAATATCCTATGTTCTATTTAGCGCACAAACACTTAGTCCCCAACAACGGTGCCAATGATGAGTGGCGAGGTACCCCTACACTCAACCATACCAAATGAGTGTAGCACATGCGATCCAGTCGAACTCCACAGACTAAATGCCTACATGCCTCATGGAACACCTAAGGTTAACCATTCGTTGTCTTCCCAGACTTACTTGTAGTTGTCATGGTGTATGGTTAAGTAAGTCCGAGGTATATGATTTTTATATCTTTTTATGTTTTTCTCCTATGCTATCGAGGTGAAGGGTTGAGAAACTAATGACTAACTCTAACTAATAACTAAGTGTAAATTACCCAGCATCAGCATCTGTTCCCACTTACCATACACACCCTGAACCGATGCAACCGTGGCTACCAAATACTAATCGTCACTGGGATCACCACACGTAACGCACATGCTTGAAGTGGTTGTACAGAGGCACTTAACTAGGAGGAAAGGGTTGAGAGAATCTATCTAGCCTAAGTGCGATGAGCAGCCGATTCCTTGACTAATCGTACACATCAGTGTGCATGACTACCACTGGGATTACCAAGTGTAGATCTTGGATACGCCACTAGGTTACCAAGTAGTCATACTAGATGCTCGTAATCAAGTCGTACTCATACCGCATGCGATGAGTAGCCGATTCCTTGACTAACTGTACACATCCTTAGATGCTCGTAATCAAGTCGTACTCATACCACATTCTAGGAGTTTAGGGTGTGAGAGAAAACAATAAATAAATCCTATTCCATGCACTGCAAGGTTTATCCAGGAAGTTCGTCTTTATTACCGTACACAACTTGTGTTCAGGTACAATGTTTCTCGAATAAATATCCGTTCACTTTAGGACTCCTACTACGGGCACATGGAAAATATTCTATCTTTGGAGTGATCAAACTACCAGAGTTTCCCTACTTCTAGACTAGGATGGGAAATAAGGGGAGTGATGCCTCTTATTTATAGATATGGCAGCAGACCGCAATATCGCATACGCGATATGACAGGGGACGACGCGATATCGCAGCTCGTGCAAATCACGTCTCATCATCTTTTAACCGATCAATCGTATTTCCACTTAACCTTACAAATATGATATGTAGCCAAGATGCAATTTGTGTTTATGACTTGAAAGACCCCATTATCCTAGAATAAAGGTAATCAATTAGGAAAAAGGGGCATAAACCTAGATTTTGCATTTGTCAATGAGGAATTCTAAGAACCTAGATATATACTAAGATGCAAGCTAGTTTATTGATACCATGATTTGAATTTGATGGTAAGCGTTAATTCAAAATTATATTCTAGGATGGGAAAGAATACATTCCATCCCCCTATTGACCAAATCCCCCTTACCAACTTCTATGCACAAATGCTCATACAGCTCATAAAGGTTGGTGAGTTTAGTGAGGGAATTAGTTAAGAGGATCATCAAGGAGAGGAAGATGAGTTTAAGGCCGAACAACAATAGGACACCTTCATTAGAAGTCTTTTCCAAACTCTAGATTCCCAAGCAACCACACTCAACTCCACATCTCTTATCACATTGATGGAATAAGTCCTTAGATGCAACTCTCCTCCTATCCATCCTACCATGTTTGGGTCCATACCCATTATTGCCACATACCAAACAAAACCCATGTCCCAATCCACTTATTTATTCTCATCAATACCATTTTCCACAACCTAATTTTGTTCACCTAGTCATGATTGTGTACCTCACTATCCCCCTTTGACATACTAGTGGGACCCTCATTGAGACCCCATGCAACATAAGCATCCCATACATCATTTGTCCCCTTTGTGCCTCAAGTTCTAGCACAAACATATTTCTCCTTGTTTAGTCTACCTATGACCACCATTACCCAGCCTCTCCCTTTGATACCATAACCTATCACAAGGCCCCAAACCTCTCAACTTCCTCATCAATTATCAACATAAGCATCGCAATCCACAAGGATGCCCAAAGGCTTGGATCAAACCTTTCAAATGATCCAAGACCTTAATGAAGGGTTGCAAAAATTTAAGTCCAACACAACTCAAATGGTCAAGGTTATAGATTTCTACCAAGATGATCCTATTAGCCCTATGGTGCCTCAAATAACCTTGCCCCACAGGCTTGCCTATTCCAAACTTCATCAAATATAATGATGAAGGGGATCCTAATGCACATGTACTAACCTTCTGGTCTAAGTGCCTCTTTTTGCAAGCTTGGCCTCATGTCTCTCAAAGGTAAGGCTCTTAATTGGTATTGAACCTTGCCTAGAGGTTTTATCTCTTCCCTTGAGGACTTAATTAACCACTTTGTTAACTACTTCAGATACAACTTGAAGCTAGACATCACATTGGACCAATTGATGAAGGTGAGGTAGGGGCCACTTAAAACTAGTCAAAAGGTTCATTCAAAGGTGGAACTCAACACTTAATGAGATCCTAGATCATATTTCTAGAACTCACCTCTTGGCCTTTTACAAGGGAGCAATAACTACCTTTATTAAGTTAAAGCTATACTACCTAGAGCCCTAATCGCTAAGCCAAGCCTTCTCACAAACTAAGAACATTGAGGAGGTAGTTGAGGCAAGCAACGACTTGGCCTACATGGCCTACAAAAACCAATATGTAAGAAGGGATAGCACTAGGACTAAATAAGAACTTACAACTATGGCCATAGTAGCAAAAGAGTTAAAATAGGTAGAGAGGAGGGAATCACCATCACACAACTCATTGCAACCATCCACCTCCTATACCTGAAATCAATTAAGATCAAACTTTGGATGGAAGGATAGGTCTCAATACACTAGGCTGCCTATAAAGACCTCTAAGCTTCTAGAACATTTGCTTAAAGACAATTATATAAAACATAAGCAACTATTTAAAGAAGCTTGTAAGAGGTATGATCATCTTTACGACATAGCTAGAGACCCAACGATAGCTACCAAAGATGATCCTAAGCTACTGAGTTACTTTAGGCTAGATAGGTATTGTCATTATCATCAAATGGTTGATTATGACATTGATTTTTACCTAGCATGAAAGGATGACCTCTAGAAGATGATAAACTATGAAGAGTTGGTAGTCAATGATCCCAACTCTCCAAGAGCCAACAACAACTTCTACATAATAGCCTCATTCATGGAAGTCAAATGGTCTAATCCCCCCAGGGAATCATTTGTCATTAGAGTACCATCACGATCCTAAAGCACAAAGCCTAGAGAGCCATTTTTCATATAGGTGCCACCTCCTCTAGCTCCTAAGGAGCCTTTCATTATATGTGTCCCCCCTTTAATGGCTTCAACATCACAACATAATCAATGAGTTGCTAATCCTCCAAAGCCTAAGGAACCATTTGTTATTTGAGTTCCTCCACCTTTAACAAGTAAGCCTACAACAACAACCCATGTTCAAAGTATACCTATAGTGGTCCACAACTTAGAGGCTAGCAAGAAACCACCATCACAATGGTAGTAAAAGCAACTTGTTGCCAAACTAACAACAAAGCCCAAAAGGCTTCAAAAAAAGCTACACCAAGACCAACTACACCCCTGGAAAAGAAGCCCAAGGCATGTGAATCAAAACCTAAGCCACAAACCTTAGGAAGTATGGAGGTTATAACTACTAGGGTTGAAACATCACAAGCTAAGGGAAAGAGTTTTCTTGTAACAATGGACCAAGTCAAACAATCCCTTAAGCAAAAGAACACTTCACCAAACTTGTATGACTTAGTCATGATCTCTCCTACACATAGGGATGCACTAGAACAAGTGTTAATCTCTATCCTTGTTAGCAAAGACATGCCAACCAACAAGGAATCAATCCACTCTATCATTTTGCAAGCTTCACTTAGGAAGAATGGGCATTAACCCATGGGAAACTTTCGTGATAGTAAAGTGAAAACTGACTCTTGAAATAGAGAAGTGTTATCTACTCCTCTCCTTATCACCATACATGTTGGTAAATACAAGGTTCACTGTGTTCATGTAGATGATGGGGTAGTCACAAATGTGATACCATATTTCATTATTGATAAGCTAGGCCTAACCTAGAACATCCAAGTGACCACTACCTCAGCACTTAAGTCATTTAATGGTTCAAAATTAGCACTGTGAGGTTTGATCTCTTTGGACTTTTTAGCTGGTGAGAAATTCCCTACATCCACCAACTTCCTAGTGGTTGAAGAGACACACAGTTTCAACTTGATCCTAGGAAGGTCATGGTTAGCGAAGCTTTGGGCAGTTTCATCTCCTATACATTAGGAGATTCACTTTCCATATGAAGGTGGAGAAATTATAATCCATGGGAACAATGTGTTAGTACCATCAATTAGCTATGTTAACATTGACCAAGGTTCGGAGGTGGACTTTCAAGAGGAGATAATTAAAACTTAGATTGGGGCCACTAGCAACAAGGACAATAATGATCCTAACAACATCAATTCCACAACACAAAGTGACTACCAAAAGTGCATGCAACTCACCATGATTAATAAGAAAGGTGGTGAACATAAGGTTGTGTCAAGAGGATGCCTTGATCTCTCAAAGGTCAAACAACTGGTTCATACTAAACACCTTGTCTCTTCTTTTGTTAACAATTGCTTGTTTACCTTTGCAATAGTGTATCATGCCTCATGGTTGGTTTTAGCCTTATATTGTCTTTCAAGAGCATCCAATACTTGCTAGACAATGTATGGATAATGGCCCACTAAGGCCTAAAATTGGCAATGTTACAACCTGCTATGGCCTTAAACTGATAACATTATGGTTTGCGAGGGCCTAGAATTGGTGGAGCAATGTCCTGCTAGGGCCTAAAACTAGTAAGCATAATAACCTTCTAGCAAAGCTACACGATAGCATCATTCACAATTATCATTATAACACATTTTTATCTACTAGTTTTAGTTTATGGGCTTGTTACATTTACCATTTATGTTTATATGTAATATATAGAACATAAAAATTTAAAATTGGCCATAGCAAGGTCCCAGCGCTAGACAATACTAACACTAGGAAGGAAGGTCATTGCTAGACAATACTAACACTAGGAAGTTAACATCTAGGAAGGTTGTAGCATGCCAAAGAATGGTTAAGCCCTACTTTGATCCTATACAAAGGTATAGTTCATAACCCCACATGAAGTGGTTATGTGTAGATAATTATTATGTGGTCATGTGGTGGTGTCAATTTCTTGATTTCTTTTTTTAATGACAATAGGTTTCCACTAAAATCCTAGTCTCTCTCATCCTATGTAGCGTTATTATTCATAAAAACAAAAAAAAACAAACAAACAAAAACAAATTGAGAAGGCTATTTAATGATATATTAGAGCAAAAAATTGATGTATGCAAAATACTAATACATACCATACCAAACAATGGATCATACCATACCAAACAATGGATCACTTTAAGCTCGAGTTGTGTTTCTAAAACCAACCCTACTTCTTTTACTAGAAACTGAAACTTTTGTTTTCTAGGTATATATACATGGGTTTTACACAACATCCATGCAACCCTGTCCTTGTAGAAAATTACTTTACGGTTTTGAGTTCTAGATGCAGACTGAACGGCAAATTAGTACGTTAGCTTGCATTAAAAAACATATATATAATACATAAAAAATTTATTAAAAACAAAGTCTTTTCAGGCCGCGTTGGTCCTACAAGGGCCACGTTGGCCTACGCAGGCTGCACACCTACATAGACCACACTGGCCCTTACGGCCATGCACCGTGATTCCTGCATCGCCGTTGTGTGCCATTGTTTGCCGTTTCTCATATCCCTACAGACAAAACCCTCGCAGTAACATCTCAGATAATGATTCAGCATTGCGTACCATCCATGGCAAGATCCACTGCTTTGTACTCCTGCCGCTCCGCTCCCTGCGGACTGAAGAACCGTTCTACCCCACTGTATAACCGAAACCCTGGATATGGTCGACGGTTGCCTGCCCTCTGTCGTCCTATGCGGCTGCGGCGTCCACGGGATAAGGACAGCACCATAAATGTGGCATGATGCTTCTCCTATCCCCTGCATGTCATGTCATGTGGCACTGCCTTGCAGTCCACCATCCTTGGCGTTGCCACCCGTGTCCGTGTGCCCATCACCACTGCTGTAGCCGTAGCCCATCCCCATCCCCATCCCCATCTGCAGAACCTGTACCCTTGCACCACGCTCTACCCTCCAACAGCCTGCTCTTGCTCTTGCTCTTGCTCCTGCACCGCGTAGCCCTGGCCACTTACCTTTCCGCTGCCTTGCTGCCCAACGTTGTGTCGTCCTGTGCTGCCCTTCACATGTCATACGAATCCATGTGCTGTTGTGTTGGCCCCTGCTAGCCACATGGATCCTTTGGGGTCTAGGCCCCTGCGCATGCCTGCATTATGCAGGCCGGCCAACACAACCACTCTATCACTGCGCCTTGCCTCGTCCAAAGGTAAGGAGAATAAGAAAAATAAAATAAAAAATAATAATAGACATATAAACCTTATTAAACATATGGCAAATTTAAGACCATTTGTACGTAACGTACATCACCTAGTTTACTATGTTTTATTTTGTTTTTACTCAATTTTTTGTTGCCTTTAACTTTATTTTATCTTATTCTACTAAATTTTATCCTACCATTACCAAGTTACAACCAAACTCTACGTTCTTTTACTAAGTTTCACCTTGCATTTGCCTTATAATGACCTTGTCAATGAAATAGCCCCTACCATGGCCCACTAAGGCCTAAAACTAGCATCATGTAGCCTTATTTGACTACATTCTCTCATCACTTGGCCTTGCTCCGACCTTGGTTGACTTGGTTTTACATTAATTGATGTCATTTAACAACAACATAGCCTTATTTGACCCTTATTTTACACCATTTTATATGGTTTTGACAATTATTTAACCTTTATTTGACACCTTTATGCTTCATTTAACCTTTGTTTCACCTTGTTTGCTTTAACCTATCCCTTATAACCTTGATTGACCATGTTTAACCTTTGATGAGTGGCGAGATACCCCTACACTCAACCATACGAATATGAGCATTCACACACGATCCAGTCGAACTCTATAGATGAGCTAGTTGTGGTATCTAGATAATTACACGTTGATCGCAGTTCATTATCTTCCCACCTGGACTAGTATTTGCTTTGTCACATATGGTTTAGTCTAGAGTGAGGTGTATGATGTGGTCCTAAGCTAGTGCTACTCCTAGAGGTAGTAGAAAATAACTTTGATTAACATAAGAGGGAAAGGGTGAAGAGAGTCTA
The DNA here is from genome assembly GCA_015680685.1 of Gnetum montanum. NCBI lineage: Eukaryota > Viridiplantae > Streptophyta > Gnetopsida > Gnetales > Gnetaceae > Gnetum > Gnetum montanum. The sequence goes on along the minus strand of MNCI01003975.1, from coordinate 245,585 downwards.
AGCTTGCCTAAGTGCAATGAGCATCCATCCCTTAATCATTTGTACACATCTTGGACCTCGTGTACTACTACTGGGATTACCAAGCGCATGTCCTAAGTATGCTACTAGGATATCAAGTAGTCACACTTAAATGCTCGTGATTAAGTCGTACGCATTTTGCATTTAATAATAGGGATAGGAGAGGAAGGTAAAGAGATATTGAGTAAGAAAGCAATAAATAACAGTTAAACTAAGTGAATGCTGCAATGATGAAGTAATCTCAATCTTTATTGCCGATCATGTGCATGTCAAAGTACATCACATTCGAATAAAGGTTTCATACAATTACAATCATCACACTACGAGCATGCACTAGGGAAATGGTTGAGAGGAATTGAAACTGACAAAAAGATCCTACTCTAACATTAACTTCCTATGACTTTCCTGTGCGCCCCATTGTGTATTTATAGACTCACATGGGAACCACGATATTGCATATCTGATATTGCTAGCCAAGCTGCGATATCGGGTACTCAATATTAGGGGTACAATATTGGAACTCATCAAAGTTGAGATCTTGTAACTGATATTAGGGGTCTGATAACAAGGGTCCTATCAGCACTTGATAAACCATAATTCATCATACCCCCACGATTGAATAACAACTCGTCCTCGAGTCAAAGAAAGTGAGGAACAAGTTCATTCAATTACATAGTGGATAGGTATGGGGTTATTGACGGACTAGGAATTTATTCATGCCACAATGTGGGACTAAACAAAATTTGAACACAAACACAAAAGAAAAAAGATAAAACTTGTGGAACTCATGGGGTTCCTGGTGGTGGTTGCTCCTCCATGGGTGCCTTTTCTTTGTCCTGCGCTCCAGGCTTTTGAGATTGATACCATTGAAGAAGCACCTGATGTTTCTCCTCTTCTATCCAAGGATTATGAGTCATCCATGCTGATGTTCCAATGTTTGATGGAGTCAGCACTTCCCATGGACACAGAAGCTATAGGAACACTTGATTGGCCTTGACATGTCATGCTGCAAATAGCCGTCATTCCTCTTCATAGGCTCGGGCCTTGACCTCTTTAGCTTTTTCTTGGCTGGATTGTGCAGTGATACGAGTTCCCTGATGGATGCTAAATGATTGTGCCTCCTGCTTTGCATGTTCTGCATGAGGTCCTTGGCCCCTACCTCCCCCTAGACATTCAATTGCACCTTGAGAAGGTCCTCCTTGTTGTCCTCTTTTAGGGTCCATTTATAATCACACAAAGATCAATTGTTAGTAAAGTTATTGAAAGAAGTTCAATTATTTCATACCTTACTCATTGCCTTTAATAAATGTTGAATTCTTTACTTAGTGTGATTTTAGAGTTAGAAATTTTTCAAGGAAGTTGCCCTGAAAGTTTAATGTTGGACTTGATTTGTTTAGGTGACACATTAAAGGACATGTAATGGTTTTGAGGAATGTTTGATAAAATGATGACAAAGGAAAGAATAGATTTGGCAATGTGAAGTACTTGGAGGGTATAAAATGATGTGGTGGTGTTCAACAAGTACAAATTACAAAAGTCATGCAAGTGGATCCTCCCTAGAGCAGGTTCCAACCTATAATGCCCTTGCATAACCACACCTTAAAATGTTCATAGGCACTAGAAGGGTTAAATGTAATCTACACCGATGCAACAAAACACACACATGTTGATACTACTGTGATGAGGTAGGAATTCTATGTTACACAAGACACAAGTCAAAAATACATGAATAGTGAGATGAGGCAAATTGTAAAAGGGATTGCAAAGATTGGGGCATGAGGTAACTGACCTAAGGCACAATAAATCTTGAGTGTAGGGTGTGATTAATGTGTCATGAACCTGTTGCTCCAAAATCAAGACCAAGTCCATTCCTTTGATCAGTGACATCGCATTGTTTTTTCTAATGATGGACAACCATAAGAGTACCATGACAACAAGGTGTGCGATCACTTGGTGTTCTGTTCAAGGGAGGAGTGATTTGGAATTGCCTTGTGGAACTTTTTGTTTTGATCTCTCTTCCTTTTTTTTCTTTTTCTTTTTTTTTGATGTGTAATCTAGAGAAGCTACCTACCTTCAGGCATGGGTGCATGTCTTTCTAGTGGGACCCCCTAGAATAGCATTTATTATTATTTTTTTTATTAAGTGCCTTTATTACTATTACTCCAATTTTTCGTTAGATCTACAAGGATCTTAACACAACCAAGTTGCATGATAACTCCTACAGATGTCACCAAAGAGAATCCACAAGTTCCCTTGATGTCACACCCTAGTCATTCCTTCTTAGTCCATCATTTTTTGCTCTGGGCATAATTAGCACAAAATTACTTTAAGTTTTAATGATGCCAAGAATATCATTGTACCCAGAGTAGAACCTCTTATTAATAGAATGGGTGGGTGGATGTGATGGGCTCACTATTCAAGTAATTAGTCACTTGAGACTTGATAACATAGAACAACACCTCAACCAACAAGTCACATGAGTACTGTACTCATAGATGAGATTACTCATAAAAGATAACAAGATAAAACAATAAATAAAAAGATGAAACAATAAATAAAAAACAGAAAACAACAAATTGAAAGATGAAAAAACTAGAAAAAAATTGTAAAATTAAAGAAAAGCAAAAACATTTATTAAGTCTGCACGTTAGAACGGAGGATATCCCCCATGACTAAACTTTTGATCATGGTGAGAATTAATAAATGGAAGGTCTGGATCCATGCATGTTGGAAATTTTGGAACCTGGTCATATCTGAACCACTAGGTCTCTTTTGATGTGGTGGTTGGAATATACTCAAACTGGGGTGCACACACTGTATTAAAGTTGACATAGTGGGGCAAGTTAGAAGATGTGGTTAATTGATAAGGAGTTGATCCACTATGGCACCCGTGACTATAAGATGGTATGCAAGGATCGATATGTCTCCTATGTGGCTATATTCATTGGGCCACCTGGTAGTTGGAGTATTAAGTGATGGCCCTATTAAGATAACATGAGGCATTGTATTTGAGGAGAAAGATGCATCACAGTGTTGAACTTGTGCTTGGTTGGAGGGTGCAGTGGTTTTGAAACCATGCTGTCTCTTTCTTTGGTCTTACCTAAAGAAAGGATGCTTTTGACATTGTGGATGACCTCCACTGTTGTTGACTGTAGCAACACAAGTAACATTCGTGGGTCGATGCTGTGGTGCAAAACCTACTAGTACTATTGGTGGCGATGTAGAAGGAGGTGAAGGATGAGAATATTGAGGGTGAGAAGAAGTGTAAGGCACATGAGGTGGTGATCATGTTGGATAGCATATGGGTTGATAGTATTTAGGAGAATGATAACAATGTTATGAGATAGAGGATGTTGACCCAGTTGGGGAAATAGGATGCTAAACCTGATAGGCACTTGGGTTCGGATAATATGAAGGGTGTAACCGGTTTGAGGGTGGCCTCCCCCATGATTGGGATTTTTGCCACTGTGATTGAACACAGTATTCTTGTACAAACTCTAGATGTAACATTCTTTCCCAATGCTCATGTAAATGTGAAAAGATTGTGCATTGACCTTTGGGGTGATCGTATAGGAAAATGTTACATTGATGCATATGATTAGTAGTTGAGTTCTTATCTTTTTCAACCCTTCTTTACGATTTTCTAAGGGTGTTCTGTCCTGCTTCTTGGTTCATCATGGTTCTACCTCTAATTGTGTTGGCATATTCACCACATTTTTCATGTATCTAGTCCATCATCTTATTGACCTTTGCCTCAATTTCATCTAGTCATTATTGTACTAGCAAAGATGGTTCCACCTCCTTGAGATAAGTTGATTTCTCCTCTTCATGATTATGGAGCTTTGTTAAATTGAGATTTTGGTCTCGTTGAGATTTTTCAACATTCTCCCATTTAGCCATTTCTCCTTCTTCCTTTGCTACCCGCTTGATAAGCTCTTGAAATTGGTGGGTTTGTAGCTTGTATAGTTGACCTGGGGCATACATCCCTAGGGTCTCCCTTATCTTGTTACAAAGCCCATCTATGTTGTGGTACATTAGCCTTTCCTTCAAGAATCCATGGCTTGGGTAGTTATTTAACAATGCATAATATCTTTCTAAGTAAGTTTTCCTAAGATGCTTAGTGCTATATTATTTATTAATAACTATGTTTCCAATGAAATTTGTAATCTAAGCTCACTCAAGTATAAAGAACCTAGGATTTTTTTTGAGTGTGACCTAGTATTTTAGAAACTAAAAAAAACTAATGCAATATTTTCTAAATCTAAGAAAATATCGTAGTTTCATTAGTTGCAAATCATGGAGGTGGAAGAGACATCTAAATATTTTACAATCCAAGCTCACTCAAGTGCAAAGAACCAACATAATTCTACAGTTTAATAAGAAAGGAAATGCAAAAAATTTCTTCTTGCTCAAAAGAAAATAATTACAATACACAAAAAAAGCAATCACACTTCTAAGATGGTGTAATATCTTTCCAAGGGTTCATGTTACTCTTGTTTCCACTCTTGGATTTGTTTCCTTAAGGCTGACACTCTTGCATAGGTTTGATATCTTTTGTTGAAGAGTTCTACCATTGTTGGCCAACATCAAATTGAATTTGGTCTTAAGGACCTATACCATACTTTTGCTTAGCCAACGAGTGTCATAGGAAAGAGCTTAAGTTTTTTCCACCCATTATCAATATTGTTCCATACACAGGCATCATGGAAGGCTTGTAGATGGTGTTGCGGATCTAAATCATAACCTTCTGAAAAGTTGGAATAGTTGTTTAGATAAAGCTTGGGTAGACAACTTTCTTTATGATGCCTGCGGGATATTCGAATAGCCTCTTGTATATGCATTAGGCTCTTAGTGGCTAGTAGGGGTTCATCGTCACTAGGGAGGTTATGAATTTATGAGTTGGGATGATGTTGTATTCATTTATGTACATAGGAGACCCTTGCATCAGACGGAGTACTCCAAAATTCATCTTCATCATCATACAATTCGTTGGTTCGCTAATGAATTGCCTTACTAGTTGTTGCATTATCATAGTCTTATGAGAGAGACATTGTTGTGAAATTGTGTGTGACTTATTTGCAATTATTTCCTTCTAAAAGATATATCATTAATACTTTGTTACAACGATCTTGTATGATGTAACTAATCTAAATAACTAGCACCATCCCTAGTAACGGTGCCAATGATGAGTGGCAATGTATGCCTACACTCAACCATACGAATACGAGCGTTCATGCATGATATGGTTGAACTCCGTAGACAGGCTAGTTGTGGTATCTAGATAATTACACATTGATTGTAGTTCACTGTCTTTCCACTTGGACTAGTATTTGCTTTGTCATGTATGGTTTAGTCCAGAGTGAGGTGTATGATGTGGTCCTAAGCTAGTGCTACCCCTAGAGGTAGTGGAAAATAACTTTGATTAACTTAAGAGGGAAAGGGTGAAGAGAGTCTAAGCTAGCCTAAGTGCGATGAGCATCCATCCCTTAATCATCCGTAAACATCTTGGACCTCGTGTACTACTATTAGGATTACCAAGCACATGTCCTAGGTGTGCTACTGGGATACCAAGTAGTCACACTTAAATGCTCATGATTAAGTCATACTCATTCCATGTTTAATAATAAGGATAGGAGAGGAAGGTAAAGAGAGATTGAATAAGAAAGTAATAAATAATAGTTAAACTAAGTGAATGCTACAATGATGAAGTAATCTTGATCTTTATTGTTGGTCATGTGTGTGTCCAAGTACATCACACTCGAATAAAGGTTCCATACAATTAAAATCATCACACTGCGAGCATGCACTGGGGAAAGGATTGAGAGGAATTGAAACTAACAAAAAGATCCTACTCTAACACTAACTTCCTATGATTTTCCCGTGTGTTCCATTGTGTATTTATAGGCTTACATGGGAACCATGATATCACATATCTGATATCACTAGCTAGGCTACGATATCGGGTACCCAATATCGGGGGTCCAATATCAAGACTCATCAGAGTTGATATCTTGTAACCGATATCAGGGGTTCGATAATAGGGGTCTGATATCAGCACTTGACAAACCATGATTCATCAACCTTTTCTCAACCTCTAATTGGTATTAAGCAATGGAGTTTGACCATATTTGAGCATCATTTGATACCATGTGACCATGCCCTACTAAGGACTTAAATTGGCAACATGGCTTACTAAGGTCTTAAACGAGTAGAATGTAACCATAGTTAACCATGTTTGATCCTGAATTACCTAGTATTACCTTATAACCTTTGATAACATTACTTGGATACTTGTATGACCTTTATTTAAAAATTTTAGCTCATTTATGCATTATTACCATCGTATTTTTCATTATTGTTAGCATTATTTTACTAGTTTTACTAGTCCTTATCATTTGGTTACATAGGTGTCACTTGATGTGCTAATGTTGTCAAGTAAGAATGAGCTAGGAGGATGAGGAGGCAAACCAAACTAGTGTTAAGCCTAAATAAACCCGTCTTGTGATGTTGTTAGGCCAAATTTACCTTATGTACACAAGCCTTAAGCATGAAATCATTCTACTATGTAGCTATAATGCCTTGAAGTAGTTTGATGACCATCGAACTTGAAGTTAGAAACATCACGGAGGGTCCCTTTGATCAAATTACCATCTAAGACCATGATGGTGAGGAGAAAACAGATTAAACCAAGTTCCTCACCAAAACTTAAGCCTACTCATGACTTCACCAAACCTTGGCTATCCAACATTAAATTCATCCCATGGCCTTGATTAAGCCTAAAACTAACATGTTTTCTTGTAGTGCTATTTATCATTGTTGACAGGTTACAATGAATGATTGATGTTGACAACTTTGATGATTTACAACAAGCAAGCCTACATGACATCTTTTACATAACAAAGGAGCATCCTTCAATGGCCCACTACAATCTTAAACTAGCAACACAACCCACTACAACCTTAAATTGACAATATGATCCATCCCAGCCTTAAGCTAGTACCATTGGTGACCTAGGTAGCTTACTTTTTCTTCATAATTTCACATGGCCTCATGCATTGTAATGTGTCAACATGCTTTCTTTATTTGATTTTCTTATCCTCTTAGAGTTATTCTTGTAGGATGAAGCTTGAAGTCATCATGGAGGTGCAACTCATCATGGCTGCAAGTCACCATGTAACCTCGATGTGTAACATTCGGTGAGTTTTTCCTGTTGTGTCAAGAGTTCTTATGTCATTTTTATCCTATCACTATTCCCTTGTGCCCAATTCTATAGCCTGATTATAACCATCCATACCCTAAATGACAATGTTGACCTATGTTGACACTCATGTATTAGTGCCATATGACATCCCTTCGTCATGCTCTACCATCCAATCCATTGAATGTAACACATCTCATTCAATGGGAAAACCATTTAGTCTATTGATGTAACAGATCTTATTCAGTAGGAAAATAAGATCAAAATAATCTTGGCAAAGAAACCAATGAAGATTTCACCCCACCAAAAAAAAGAGATAAAAAAATGAAAAAGCAAATTGCCATGAAATCAAAACAACCTATGAAGACCAAAAGATAAATCAATGGCTTCAAACAAGTAAAGGGAGGAGCCTAATGGCCAAAGAAACCTTGGAGAAAGGTGTGGGATCCTCAAACACATTTATTGATTGACCAACACCTTGAAGCTTGAAGTGTCAAAACTCATTGACTGGCCAACATGTCAATACCACATAGTAGACATGATGNGGGTCGGGGGGTGGAAAGGTGGGGAGGGTTAGGAATGCCTTCTAGGGTACCAAAATTAGCATTTTGATGGATTTTATGAGGGGTATTGCATTTTCTACATTGTAGATGCATGCATGGGGGTAAAAGTCCCCAACATAGAAACTACATGCTCAGAGTGGAAACTTTACCTCGAGCATGGAAACTTCATGCTCAGTGTGGAAGGTTTATGCCCAACATGGAAACTCCATGCCCAACATGGAAAATTTATTCTCAACATGGAAACTTCATGCCTAGTGTGGAAACTTCATCCACATCATGGAAACTTCATGCCCCACATGGAAACTTCATGTTCAATGTGGAAACTTCATGCTTAGCATGGAAATTTCAAGCCCAGTGTGGAAAATTTTTCCTAGCATGGAAGATCTTTATCTAGCATGGAAGATCTTCCTTTAATGTGGAAGATCTATTCCTAGCATGGATGGTCTTCCCCCTAGCCTAGAAGATCTTCCTCCAACGCGGAAGATCTCCCCCTAGCCTGGAAGATCTCCCTCCTATGTGGAATACTTGCTCCTAACATGGAAGGTCTACTCCTAGTGTGGAAGATCTACTCCTCCTATGTGGAAGACTTACTCCCAGCATGGAAGATATGCTCCTAGTGTGGAAGCCATTCCCCCAGCATGAATGCCATTCCCCTATTACTATTTTTAATAAATAGAATGGCCATGGTGGTATGACACTTACAATATATGGTAGCCCCTCAGATTTTGGCACCTACACCATTTGAAATGTAATAGAAATTTGTAGCCAATTTGTAGCAGTTTTGTAGCCCAATTTGTAGCCAATTTGTACCAATAATTAAGGCCGCCAGAACCCTATAAATCAACCTCAAATACCATTTTCAAGTTGGATCCCATTAGTATTCACACACTTTGGCATTTTTGCATTCAAGAGCTTTGAACACATAAAAAGCTTCTTGAATTCCTAATGTGGAACCCCCCGTAGCCATTGTTACACCCTCCCTATAACACCAACGTTGCAGATTCAGTGGAGTTTGTAGCAAGGTTTCACATTTTCTAGAGTTGTGGAGCATTCAGATCATGGAGTAATAGATTTCAAGCCCCCATCGAAGTGAACTCCTACTCCAACAAGCCATCTTATACACATTTTTTATACCCTAGTTTATTTTGAATGAAATAAAGTTTACAGTTTGTGTGCAAGTTTCATTGATTCATTTTATTTCTAGCATTATTTACATTTAAATATGTATCTTTTCATTTTGTTATCCCTATTTTGCATTGTCTAAGTCCCTAGGTGATCTACCAAATTATCTAAGGTATCTTAGATTCCATTTTTAGAGATCCTTGGGATTCGAGGTAAAATTTTTTGTGCTAGGATTTTTGATTTTCTAGCGACTAAATTTTTTAGTTGCTACAGTGTCAAATACTAGATTCTCAAAGATGTCACTTCTCAGCTACAACTTCAAGTAAAAAATCTTCCAATGAAAGGTTAAAAATTAATTTATTTTATATAGTATTAATTTATTTTTATTTTGGAGGGTCAAGAATGAGAAACTTTTATCTTTTATTGCTATGTGTTCTTTATCTATGATTGATATATTCTATTTTCTTTAGAAAGAGTTTTCCCCTTTTCTTTATAATAAATCCTTTAGTAAAAAGTGAAAACCTGTGAGGTACTTCTAAATAAGTGTAAGCTTTAATCCTTTTCTTATCCTTGAGCAAAGTTTTTTCAAGATTGATTATAAATATGAAAACTTAAAAAAGTACCTTGAAAACCTTAGGATTTTTTAGATGCTCTTTTTGATGATTGATGAACCATCATTTGCCAGGCTCTAATATTGGATCCATGATATTGGGTTCTGTGATATCACATCCTAGGCAATGATATCGAATACACGATATCATGATTCCTGTATTAGCCTATAAATATTTCTTTACCATCATTTACTATTTCTATTATTAAATGCGGAATGAGTACGACTTAATCATGAACATTGAAGTGTAACTACTTGGTAACCTTGCAACATGTTTAGGAGTGCTTAAGTAATGTGCACTTGGTAATCCCAGAAGTAGTACATGAGGTCCAAGATGCGTATGGATGATTAAGGATGGATGCTCATTACACTTAGGCTAGCTTAGACTTCATTTCCTACTACTTATTAGTTTCATCAAGCTTATCTTCCATTATCCCTAGGAGTAACACTAGTTTAGGACCACATCATTTGCCTCACTTTGGACTAAACCATATGTGATCAAGCAAATACTAGTCTAGGTGGGAAGACAACAAAGTGCAATCAACATGTAACTATCTAGGGCCCACAACTAGTCCTTTTGCGAAGTTCGATCAGATCATGCGTGAATGTTCATATTCATATGGTTGAGTGTAGGGGTACCTTGCCACTCATCATTGGCACTATTTCCAGGGACAGTACTAGTTAATTAGATTAGTTACATCATCCAAGATTTCTATGATGAAACCTTGACAATATATCTTTTAGAAAGAAGTAATTGCAAAATGTCACACACAAATTCACAACAATGTCTCTCTTACAAGATTATGATAACATAATAACTAGTAAGGTAATTCATTGGAGAACCAACAAATTATATGATGATGAAGATAAAGAGCCTAATGCATATACAAGAGGCTGTTTGAATATCCCGCAGGCATCGTAAGGAAAGCTGTCTACCTAGGCTTGATTTAAATAACTTTTCCAAGTTTTCAAGAGGCTATGATTTAGATCTGCAACATCATTTACAAGCCTTCCATGATGCTTGTGTATGGAAAAATATTGATAATGGATGGAAAAAACTTAAGTTCTTTCCTAGGGCACTCATTGGCCAAGAAAAAGTATGGTACAGGTCCTTAAGACTAAAATCAATTCGACGTTGGCCAACAATGGTAGAACTCTTCAAGGAAAGATATCAAACCTATGCAAGAGTGTCAACCTTGAGGAAAAAAATCCAAGAGTGGAAACAAGTACAACATGAACCCTTGGACATGGCCTTAGAAAGATACTATTCATTATTAAATAGTTTCCTAGGCCATGGATTCTTTAAGAAAAGGCTAATTTACCATATCATGGATGGGCTCCGTAATGAAACAAGGGAAACCCTAGGGATGTATGCCTGAGGTCAACTATATGAGCTATAAACCCACCAATTCCAAGAGCTTATTAAGCAAGTAGCAATGGGAGGATTGTGAAAGCTCTCAATGGGACCAAAATCTCAAATTAGCAAAGGTCCATGATCAAGAAGAGGAGAAATAAACTCACCTCAAAGATGTGGAATCATCTTTGCGAATACTACAATCACTAGATGAAATTGAGGCAAAGATCAATAAGATGATGGAATGGATACATGAAAAATGTGGAGAATATGCCAACATTATTAGAGGTGGAACCATGATGAATCAAGAAATAGGACAAAACATGACTAGACAATTAGAAAGAAGGGTTGAAGAGAATAAGGATAAAAACTCAACTACTAATCATACATATCAATGTAACATTTGCCTATATGATCAGCCCAAAGGTCAATGCCCAATCTTGTCATATTTACACGAGCATTGGGGAAGAATGTTACATCCAGATTTTGTACAAAAATACCATGTTCAATCATAGTGGCAAAAATTCCAGTTGTGGGGGAGGCCACCCTCAAACTGGTCACACCCTTCATACCATCTGAACCCAAGCTCTTATTAGGTTTAGCATCCTGTTTCCCCAACTAGGTCAACATTCTCTATCTTACCATGTCATTATCATTCTCTTAAAGATTATCAACCCATGTTCTCTCCCACAAGATCACCACCTCATGTTCCTTGCACTTCTCCTCAAACTCAATATTCTCACCCTTCACCTCCTTCTACATCGCCACTGGTTGTGTTGAAAGGTTTTGCACCACAGCACCAACCCACGAACATTACTTGTGTTGCTATAGTCAATAGTAGTAGAGGCCCTCCACAACATTGAAAGTGCCCTTTCTTTAGGCATGACCAAAGAAAGAGACAAGATGCTTCCGAAACCACTGCACCCTCCAACCCAGCACAAGTTTAGCACAGTGATGCATTTGCTTCCTCAAACACAATGTCTCCTGTTACCTTCTCAGGGCCACTAATCAATACTCAAACTACCATGTGGCCTAATGAATATAACCACATCAGGAGACATATTGATCCTTGCATACCATCTTACAGTCACGGGGGCCATAGTGGGCCAACTCCTTATCAATTAGCCACATCTTATAACTTGCCCCACTATGTCAACTTTAATTAAGTGTGCGAACCCCAATTTGGGTACATTCCAAACACCACATCAAGAGACACCCAATGGTTTAGATATGACCATGTCCCAATATTTACAAAATGCATGGATCCCAACCTTTCATTTATTAATTCTCACCATGATCAGAAGTTTAGTTATGGGGGATATCCTCCATTCTAACAAGTAGAATTAATAAATGTTTTTCCTTTTCTTTAATTTTACAATTTCTTGTTTTTTTTTTCCAGTTTTTCATCTTTCAATTTGTTGTTTTATATTTTTATTGGTTGGTTCATATTTTTATTTATTATTTTATTATTTTATATTTTTGAGAGTAAACTCATTGGTAAATAAAATACTCATGTGACCCATTAGTTGAGGTGTTATTCTATGCTATCAAGTCTCAGGTGACTAATTATTTGAATAGCGAGCTCACCACATCCACCCAACCATTATAGTAATAAGAGGTTCTACTTTGGGTATGATAATATTCTTGTCATCATGAAAACTTAAAAGTACTTTTGTGCTCATTATGCTTAGAGTGAAAAAATGATAGACTAAGAAGGAATGGCCAGGGTGTGACATCAAGGGGACTTGTGGATTCTTTTTGGTGACATTTGTAGGTGCTATCATGTAGCTTGGTTATACTAAGATCCTTGTAGATATAATGAAAAATGGGAGTAAGAGTAATAAAGACACTCAATATAGAAACTCAATGTTATTCTAGGGGGACCCACTAGAAAGACATGCACCGATGCCTGAAGGTTGGTGGCTTCTTTGGTTCACTGTTGAAAAGAACATAGTGCCAAAGTGGCTTGAAAAAAGAAAAAGAAAAAAAAACACAAGAAAATATCAAGAAAAAAAATGTGTGTGCCATAGAGAAATTCCAAATCACTCTTCCCTTGGACAAAACACCAAGTGATTGTATGCCTTGCTATCATGGTGCTCTTATGGTTGCCCATCATTGGATAAAATAATGTGATGTCACTGATTAGATGAATGGACTTGGTCTTGATTTTGGAGTGAGGGGCTAATGACACATTAATCATGCCTACACTCAAGATTCATTATGCCCTGGGTCAGTGACCTCATGTCCTGATCTCTATAATCCTTTCTACAATTTGCCTCATCTCGTTGTTCATGAATTTTTGCCTCATGTCTTATGTAGCATTGACCTCATACCTCGTCACGATAGTATCTACATGTGTGTGTTTTTTGAAACTGGTGTGGGTTACATTTAACCCTTTTAGTACCTATGGAAATTTTCAAGTGTGGTTATGTAAGGGCATGATAGGTAGGAACCTGCTTTGGGGAGGATCCACTTGTGTAACTTTTGTAATTGGCACTCATTGCACATCATCCTCACATCATTTTATACCCTCAAAATACTACATTGCTAACATTATTCTTTCCTTTATCATCATTCTAATTCCAACATTCTTATGCACCACAACATGTCCTTTTACTCATCCTATTCATGACTTTTATTGATAGATTCCACTTCATTACACTTTCAGTGCCTTTAGGTCTCTTCGACATTACCTTAGATCTTTCAATTCAACCTTAAGTCCTTCATTTTTGGCCTTGGAAATTTGAAAATTCATCAATTTTTCCAAGTACCCTATTTCAGAAGGGCCACCATATCGGGTCTGGTGCGATATCAAGTCTACGCTATTAGGTACGTGATATCGTGTCTATAAATAGTATATATATGGATCCCCCCATGCACGTCCACATCATTCTTTACTATTCATGTGAGGGGAGTTGTTGAAATTTTCTTCCACGAACTATTGAGCTTGTGCACCCATCATTCAAACATCTACAACTTGCTCATTAATGCTCTGATTCTCATTCCACTCAAACCTGCCTAAACCTAGAGTGTTTAACTTAGTCATGGGGGAATGATACGTTCCAATTTTCACGTAGTTTTTTTTGGAATTTTTTGTTGCCCAAAGGATATCATATAGGAAAGTGACCTTAAAATTGTTAAAAACGATTGCCAAATTAATCTTATCTCTTTTACCAAACCATGAAAATTAATTTTTGGAATTACCTAATCAAAATGGGGTCCAATATTAAAAATTTTAGGGGAATTTTTATGAAAATATCTAACTCTGAATCACGCTAAGTAAGAAATGAATCTATTCAAGCAAAGAGTAAGGTATAAATCAAAATTTGAAAATAACCTTACTAATAATCATCCCATGTGATTGCAAATGGCTCTTAAAAGAGAACAGTAAAGAGGACCCTCTCAAGGTGTATCCAAATGGCCAAGGAGAGGTAGAGGCCAAGCGTCTCTTGAGGAATGCACAAAATAGGAGGCGTAATCATTCAACATCTATCAGGAACCTCTTGTTACTGTGCAATCAGGACATGCTAAAGGAGGAGATGGTGGAGCACCTGAATAGGGACAACATCTTATGTTGTCCCAGAAATGTATTCAGGAAATTCACAAAAGGTCCACGTTAGTAGCTATGATAGTGGAACTTAACTTTGGACCTTTCATGGAGTTTTCTCCTGAAGCAATCATGGACCAACTTAAAGGGTCCCCACTATGGCCTATTTTCTCTGAAAGTGGTGATTGGTACCTAGGAGATATGTACCAATTTTGGCACAATAAAGAAGAAGACACCACCATTGATATTTGTGGTATTTCTATTGATTTCTTTGTGAAGGCCATTTTAGAAGTGTTGAAACTTCCGAATATAGGGCCAAAAGTTGCTCACTTGTGCACTCACTCTAATGTTGATGCATGGAAGATATGGTTGAAAAGGGTGTATAGCAAAGAGGAAAAAGCATATGGAGAGCTGACACTTGAAGAGAGAATCTACTTCAAAATCAGCACATATCATATCTTCCCCAAAAAAGGGTTAAACTAAATCTCCACATATGTGGATAGAGGAAGTGCTATCTTGATGGTCAAGGTTAATGCCAACCTACCCCATCTATATCTTACAGAAATTTTGAGGCAGTTTGAAGAATGTAAGATGGGGAAGTTCACATTGCCCTTTCCTTGTCTTATTAGGAAGTTGTGCTAGCATGCTAAAATCTTGGGGGTACACCAATGACATCCCCAAAAAGACCCAAAATGCTTCATTTGTTGAATTACTGAAGCCACCAGTCCTAAGAAAAAGTGTTGGTAAGACACTAGAGTCAGAGCAAGAATAAGAAGTGGGGCCCAACACACAACTTACAAGCCAACAAGACTAGCCACCATCACCATTGTAGGACTATCAACCATCGATGAGCCATCTCAGGTCCATCACTGAAATGGTCATTTAGGAAACCCATGATGAGGCCAATCTCTTCAGGGTCATTGATGATGTCATACGATCCACAATCTTAATTGATCGCATATGGGATGACGTATCGATCCAAATAGGAGGAGGGGAATCCCACTGGTCATAACAGATCTCTAGAAACATTTCATCCTTTCAAGTACAATTAGAAACTGGTGAAGGTGCCATAGAAGTGGTAATGTAGCACCAAGATGTAGCGAGAGTAGCAAAAGTGATCACCGACCACATAAAAGAGTTATTTAATGTCCCTATTGTGTCATAGACAAATTTTACAGGAGCATGCTATGCTCAAACATTGGTCATTTTCTCAATGACTCCTACGGATCATGAGGATGTATTAGATTAGTTGCTATGGATAGGATAAGTGATGATGTTCCTGTTTGACATCCCTCAAGATGTCACAGCAACTCAGTCAGACCTCATCTCCACAAAAGGGAGGCTGGTCATGGCAGAGGTCAAGGTCGAGCATGCAAAGGTGGAGTTAGAAAAACTCTAAGAAAAGCTCATCACCCTACAAGTTGCATAGTAGGATCCATCTCAATTTTCCCCTACAGACCAACTAGAGTCCTTTCGAATAAAGTAGCTCAATAAATTTCTAGAAGAGAAAAAAAGACTAGTGGAGGAAAAAGAGAAGGCTAATTGGGATGCTTCCAAGGCACAATCTCAAACATATGCACATGCCAAAGCACCCAAGGCATTACAAGAGGAAAATAAATAGCTTGTCGCTGACAATCTCTGATTTACCGTAGTAGAAAAACAAAGGAATGTTCTCAAAGAAAATCTTTAACAAGTACAAGAACAATTAGTAAGGGTCAACTAGGATATGAATTGCTTGGCCAGAGAAAATAGAACTCTCTCAATGGAGGAGGTATGCATGATTTTTCAAAAGATGACAATTGAAATAAGTGTGTGGCAGAATGAGGCCAAGCGATATAAAAAGCTTAAAGAGCACTTCAGAGATCAGATGGGGATGTACAAATAGGTGATAGAAAAAGAAATCTATATGGCTAAAGCCCATATTAATGTTCTCAATGCTCAAAACAATAATTGGTGGGCCATATTGGATACTTATGCCTTCATCCACCAAGCTAAAATAAAAAGCTGGGACCTATAGATACAAGATCTTATGGAGTACATGGAGTTGGCAAACCTACAATATGCCAACTTAGCCATGTTGATAGTAAGATACCTGAGAATAGAATTGGAAAAGTAGGTAGCAACCACCTACACAAAGTATGAAACAAAATTTGCTAAGCAGAAGAAGATGCTACATAAATTAGAAGTGGCAAATTCTAAATTAGAGGTGGTTAAGACTAACTACCAAGGATAGAAAGATGTCATGGTAGATTTGGCTTGATGGCTCACAGATTATCAAGAATACAAGGATAAAGCCAGAGCCCATGAAGAGGAGTGATGGATATTTGTGGCTTGGTATGTCAACACTAACCAAATGTTTCCACAAGTACTGTGTCCATGGGAGCTGCTAACTTCATCAAACATTGGAGCATTAGCATGGATAGCACAGGATCCCTGAACTAAGGAAGAAAAGCTCCAGGCACTCCTTTAGAGACATTAATTTCCAAAACCTGGAGTACAAGATAAGGGGAATAGACCCATGGAGAAACCACTGCCACCAGGAACCACATGAGTTCCAACAAAATTTTGTCTTTTTGTAATTCTATGTCTGTGTCCCAATTTTGTTGTGTTCAATTCTCCACTGTAGCATGAATAAATTCCTAGTTATTCAATAATCCCATACCTATCTACTGTGTAATCAATTGAACTTGTTCTCATTGTTTTTGACTTGAGGACAAGTTTTCATTCAATTGTGGGGGTATGATGAATCATGATTTTCCAGGCTTCAATATTGGATCTACGATATCGGGTACATGATATCGCATCCTGGGCAATGATATTGAATACTGATATCGTGATTCCTGTGTCAGCCTATAAATATAGCACTCAGGTGCACAGGAAAGGGGGAGTTAGATAGAGTTAGAGTAGAGTCTTTTTTTTTAGTTCCAATTTATTTAAATTCTTTCCCCAGTTCATGCCCACAGTGTGATGATTATAATTGTACGAAACCTTTATTCGAGTGTGACGTACTTGGATAAACACATGACTAGAATAAAGATAGAGATCACTTAGTTTTTAATTGTTTAATCATTATCATTATTTATTGTTTTCTTAGGTAATATTTATTTACCATCATTTACGATTCCTATTGTTAAATGTGGAATGAGTACGACTTAATCATGAACATTGAAGTGTAACTACTTGGTAACCTAGTACGTATTTAGGAATGCTTAAGTAATGTGTGCTTGGTAATCCTAGAAGTAGTACATGAGGTCCAAGATGCGTATGGATGATTAAGGATGGATGCTCATCACACTTAGGCTAGCTTAGACTTCATTTCCTACTACTTATTAGTTTCATCAAGTTTATCTTCCATTATCCCTAGGAGTAACACTAGTTTAGGACCACATCATTTGCCTCACTTTGGACTAAACCATACGCGACTAAGCAAATACTAGTCCAGGTGGGAAGACATCGAATTGCAATCAACATGTAACTATCTAGGTACCACAACTAGTTCGTCTACGGAGTTCGACTGGATCGTGCATGAACGCTTGTATTCGTATGGTTGAGTGTAGGGGTATCTCGCCACTCATCAATGATCTAATGTACCCTAATTTTTTAAATGTTATTATTCATTTTTGGATCCAACACCCCTCCCTAAATACATCTTAAGATTTGGAATCTTGATCCTTTGTTTACATGTAATATTTTAGGATTTTTATATAATATTGTATTCTTATTTTAGAATTATCCTTACTAATTCTTGTTACTCTTAAGTTGGACAAGCTAGAAGAATGATGATGGTCTATTAGTATTACTTTATTAATGTTTAAATTATTTTTTCATATTTAATATTATTCTAAGGTTTTGAAATAAAGTAAGAATATGATTATGAGAAATGTTAATGGATATATGGGGTTATTTCAAATAGTCTTTTATTGTATCTTAGAATTCATTGTTGAATATCTGACTTATTATAATACTTTCTTAATGACTTTAATCCATTGGTTAACTAATGAAACCTTTGTAAATTCATGTTACTTGATCTTTAGAAAATAAATTATTAGTTATTTATTTTTATAATTGCCTAAACTCTATCATTTTTTCTTATAAATACTTGGTAATGTTGGCTCTCTCGGTATCATTTATGCATTACTTTCTATCTAATCTCTTACTTGTGGCTATGCTTGGTAGATCTCTTGATAATTTTTACATTTGAATCTATTTTTGCTTAGTGAGGCTTTGGTAATGGATCTTTGAAAGAAAAGGAAATATTCTTAATTCTAGTAATTTTGATAAGCAACTTACCTTTTTAAGCTTGCTTTTCTTTTTATGATAATTTTCTTTACTGATCTAATCATATTGCATCTATTTTTGATCTAAACATGTTTTATTATGAATAATCTATAACTCATCATTTTTGGGACTTCCTACTTCATGTTTTAGCTTAATCATTCTATTGCACCATCTCCTCTTGGTGGTAGCAATATTTTCATATGTCATGACATACATTATGACTTGGCTAGGATACATGATGAAAGTCATGATGCATTTTTGACCTTTTCTAATTTGGTGCATTTACCTTAGTGTCAAGTAGAAATGACATGTTTGGACATCATCAAATGGCCAACACTTTAGAAATGTATGAGCATGTTCAATGTGTTGGAAATACTTGAATAATCTTAAGAGAATATAAATTAGTACAATTTCATGAGGTTGCAAGTACATAACTCATATTCAATGGGTACGTAGATATAGTGGTTGTAAACTTATTAGGTTGGCATGGGAATTGAAGTTGAGTTAATATCATGCATTGTTTAGAACTTGTTATCTTCAAGTAAGTGTTTATAGGATTTCAAGTGATCATGTTGTATTGGAAATTGAAGTTGAGTTAGTATCATGCCACATTTAGAATATATTGTTAGGAGACAAACATTTGTGGGGCTTCAACTAATCATGTTAGCTTGGGATTCAAGTTGAGTTAGTATCATGCCTTATTTACGATTTGTTATCAAGAAAGTATTTTTAAGATTTCAACTAACCATATTGGCTTGGGGATTAATGTTTAGTCAAGGACTATATGGCCTTAGGATAATTATAGGATTGATACTAGCCATAACATAATCCAATAGTTGATCTAGACATGCATGAGGGTTTATAATCCAATAGTTGTTCTTATCTTGCATGATGGCTAGTTTTACTTCGTATTAATCTTGTAGTTATTCTAATGTTTGATGCTAAGAACTTCATGGGCATACCATTGGTATGAGTAAACTAAACACCTTTGAATAGTTTATGCATTTTTTGTTTAACTATATGTTAATTTTTATATGTATAAATACTTTATTAGAACTAATGATGTGTTTTGGCAACTTGAGCCCTATCTTCCAATCTTGCTCCAAAGAGGTTTTGTATGAATTTTTTCTACATGAAGGTGTACTAATCCTTTTCACATGTATCTCTTATAAAGTTAGCTAGAAGCTTTGGAGGAGATCAAGATTGAGCTTGTAGGAGAATTAACATTAGATGAAAGATGATTTTGTATGTTTATTTATTATATTGATGGTCATTATATGGACTTGTAATTTGGAACATAAATGTAGAAATTTCATTAAACTTTGATTTATGTTCTAATGAGGCCTAAGAGGGTATTTATGTGTTGACTTAAATTCTAAAGTGAATATGAAGCTATTAAGTTTCTAAGTGTTTTGTACTTTTGTGGCTTGATAAAACTTTATGTTATTTAAGGATCTATTAAAAAATTAAGTTTGATTTTTCACACCTTGAAGAGATTTTTATAAATTATATATGTTTAGTTTTAGGGTGTCATAAGAAGCATCGCTACTTCTCTTGCATGGAATGAAATGAGTCATCTTTGTAGATCTATCAAAAACAATAAGTATGGAGCCATGACAAGATCTTGTCTTTGAAATACCTTAAACAAAGTCTAAAGAAATGCTTTTCCAAGAGGCATTTGGAATTGGCAAGTATAAGTAGTAACCATTAATACCCTTTTCATCTTTGACCTTTTGGAAAACATAACATTCTTTCATAAATTTAAATAGATATTTATACATGGCCAAAAATATTTTTTTCTCATAAAATCCAAACTCTTTAGTTTATCCATATGTGTAGTCATGTCATTATTGTATTTTTTCTTAAGAAGCTTAGATTTGAAATCACATTTAGGAACACAAATTTTAACATCTCTAAATATAATAACATTCTTATTATGATATGCTTTCCATTTATCAACCTTTTTTAGTTCTAACCAATTTTATCAAAATTGGTATTAGTAGGATACTGTTGAAAAGGGACTTAAACACTTTAAGGTTCACACTAGAATGAACAAAATGAATTTTCAAAAAAGCATCATTAACAACATTTGACTTGCCACATCTATGTTGAAAACAAATGAATTTTTTGTAATTATTTAGATCATTTCATATGCTTAACACTTAATTTCATTTGAAAATTCAAGAATTGAAGTGATCTATGATCTCTCAATAAAAGAAATTTAGATCCTAGTAACTAATGTCTCCCATGCTTGGTAGCTTGATGTATAACATATAATTTATTCTCATATACACTATAATTTTATCTTGACTCATTTAGTTTTTTTTTAGAAAATAATGTAATTGGATTACCCTCTTAAGAAAGCACACCTCCAATAGCAAGTCTACTTACATCTACCTCCACTTCAAAAAGTTTGAAAAATTTGGAATTGCTAAAATTGGAGTACTACAAAGCTTCTCCTTCGATGCTTAAAAAGCAATCTCTTTTAGAACATTCCATATAAAAGATGAATTCTTCTTCAAATAAGACAACATAGGCCATGTAATAGAACTAAAATTTCTTAAAAGAGTTCTCACATCTCCCATATCTTTAGGTGAAGGCCACTCCTTACTTACCTTGATATTACTTGGCTTTATCTTGACTTGATTCTTGAAGACCACATGCCCTAACTAGATAGTTTTTTTCTTCATAAAATTACATTTCTTGGTATTAATTACCAATTGATCTTCATGAAAATTTAAGCACACCAATCTCAAATGATACACATGCTTATTCTCATTAGAGTTGTAAATAAAAATATCATTTTAATAAAGCAATTTAACATTTCCCTCATTAATGTAGTTGGAGCATTAGTTAGTGCAAAAGGCATAACTAACCACTCATAAAAAGCATTAGGAATTTTGAATACTATTTTTCATTCATCTCTTGATCTAATTTTTAATTTGATGATATCCAATTTTAAATCATTTTTTCAAAAACATTTAGCATTAGCCACAACATCAATAATATCATCCATTCTAGGTATAGAAAATCTATACTTAATAGTGATTCTAAAATAAATATAGATTCTCATATCATCTATATCTTTCTTAGAAATAAGAACTAGAATGACAGATGGAGAGAATGATTTCTTAATAAAATTATTAGAAAGTAACTCACTTACTTGCCTATGTAACTTCTTCCTCTAATGTGGAGTCATTTGGTAAGTCCTCTTATTTGGAATAGTTGCTTCAAGCATGAAGTTAATTTGATGTTGAATGGATATCATTGAAGGAAGTCCTTCTAGTTTTTCCATAAAGATATCAACAAATTATTGCACAAAAGATTACATAGTTGGTGAAAATTTATTTTTTGGCTCTTCATTTGTAATTATAGAAACAATGAAAAAACCATGATAATGTTCATCATGTTCCCTAAGATATTCTTTCTCACTAAATAAAATCAATGAATCATTAATAGAAACCTTTTTCTTGTATTGCTATACTATCATTGGAATCAACTAATAAACTCTATATATTTTAGAAATTTAACAAATATATATAGCTCCATCATAGATATTCTTGCTATCATCATTCCAAGATCTATCAAGCATGACATCAACCTTATCTATGGAAAGAATGCCATATTATACTTAATATTTGAAAAAATCAATTGTAAAAGATAAAATGCATCTTTTCATTACCTTTTACAAATGATTTCTAGAGAGCTAGTACACTCTATAGGGCTTAGTATGAGAAAATTTCTTCAATTCAAGTTTATTAATAGCCTTAGAAGAAATAACATTCTTGTGTGCATCTCCATCTATAAAGGTGTGAAGTCATTTGCCACTAGAGAGATACCTAGCCCCAATTCTAAAAAGTAATTTCCTTCATGTATCTTTAGTAGTAATGACAATTCTCATATATGAATTAATTTTAGTAACATCTTTAATTAAAATAGCATTAAGATTACCTTCACTTGAAGATTTCTCTTTCTCCTAAGTCTAAATTTTCTTACGGTTTGAAGACTTAGGTTTTTTGCATTCTTATTTCTTATGCTTTAATTATTCATAATTAAAGCACTATACCTTAAAAGCATTGTCATTTCCTTGATATTTTTTCCTTTTGGAGTCTTGGTCTTTTGTAGTCTTTTCTTGCTTATTATGTGAATTATCCTTGGAATTACCATTTTCCTTTTGTCTCTTATCTCTCTTAGAAGCCTTAGAATCCTTGTCATTTGAAGCCTTGAGATATATTTTTAAGGTCTTTGAATTTCTGTGTAGCCTTAAGAGCTTATCAAAACTCTCATCCAAGGTTTGAGGTTCAGAGAAGGTAAGTTCTTGCTAGAATTCCTTATTTAATCCGTCTTGGAAGTTAGAATCTTGTTCATATTAATTCTAATGTGCCTTAGCTTGTTGGAAAGCTTTGCAAAATTTAATGTAATATTCCTTTATAGTTTTATCTTCTTGTATCATATATTTAAGCTTTTAAATGGATTGTTATCTATGATAACATTTTTTAAATACTTTCCTAGGCATAAATTGCATGGGAGACTAATCTTTAATAGGAGTACCATTCCTTAACACATAAGAATGACTTTCCTTCTCCCATCATACCTGCATCATACCTTTAAGATTAGTTTGAACACATAACACCTTTTGATATTTTTAACATCTTCAAGTTCAAAATATTTGTTAATCATCTTAAAAAAAGAGAAGACGGATTCAGTAACTTCCATTCCACTAAAGGATTTAACTTCAAAATGAGGGAATTTAAAAGCATTCTTGAATGTTGTGGAAAGAGCAAGCTTAATTCCTTCAACTTGATTTCTTTTAAATCTTGAAGAAATTTTTTTCTTCCCTTTCCTTGAAAAGATGAATCCTTGAGACTTATTCTCAATATTTGAACATGAAGAAGCTCATCATGTTGTTCCTCATTCTCTTGAAAGTCTTCATTCTTAGAAAGAATGTCATCTTCAAGAGGAGGCATGAAAGAATATCTTGAAAAAGCCTTTGCTGAAGAATCTCTAAGTTTTTTCCCTTGCTTAGAAGCCTTTGTTAAAGAAGCATGTCTTTTTTTTTCTTTTCCATATTGTTATGTGTTTCAACAATGAACTTGATTACATTTTTCATGTCTTCCATATCTTTAGTTAAATCTTGAGCTGTATTATTCTTTAGGGATATGATAAAAAATAATCCAAGAAAATGAAATTCATAAAATTCTATAAGAATATATGAAAGATCAAGAAGATCCAAAGATGATGAAACAAGAATTAATCAAATATTCATATAACTAAGTTTAATATGGTTAAATGCTAGCTATTAAAAGCAAATAGGTATCCAAATCTATAATTACCTTTCAAATCTTTAAACATATGATTAACTTATGAAAAAAAAGGAGTTTCCAAACCCTAAGGAGTGTGGAAATAAAAAAAGTAAAATTTCAAACCAAAATGATTATATGAAAATCATTTTCTTGTACTTAAAATGTGGATTCTCTACTTGAATTGAATTGTCTTTGAAGCCAATACTCTAATACCAATTTGATGAGGAGTTTCGTTGCATTGCATAATTCAAGCTTACTCAAGAACAATGAATCAATATAATTCTATAATTGAACAAGAAAGGAAATGAATAAATTTATTCTTACTTTAAGAAAATGATTATAATGCACAAACCTATTTAAAAAATGAATCTTAGTAGTGAAATTATTTTCAATATCTAACCTTTAATAACTTTTTGTAGATCACATAGAATAATCTAATGTATGTAGTAACTGTTAGTTATTTATAGGAAATTATAAATAATTAATATAAGTTTTGCATTTTATTTTAGAAAGGTGGAACTAAGAAACATAAAAAATATTTAATGTTACTTTTTGATATGATTTGAAAATAAAAGGTGGAATTTTTGGTTATATATTTTTTGGCATGTTATTTTTAGACTTGAAATAGCAAGTTTGAATATTTGAAGTTAACCTTGTTTCTAATTTTTGTAACATTTTTAAATGAATAATCATTGGCTTTTAATATTGATAACATCAAAATTTTCTATTTCAAAAACTTGCAAGATTAAGTTACTTCTACTACAGAATGAAGATGTATAAAGTTGCTATTCATTTCTATTAGGTAGTCATTATAATCACAACCTAACTTGTTACTTAGAAGCTTTAGAAATTCATGAAATCTTTCAAAATTTACCTTGTTGAGAAGATGTTATACAAACTATTGTGGATAATTATAATAAAAACTATTAAATTATTAATAGATGTAAGATAAACTAAGCTAGTCATAAAAGCATTAAAAAAGGTATTTAGAATTTCATATTATTAGATAGTTAATAATGACAATGTATGTACATGAAAAATAAATTTTTAGTCCATAAATGTAAATAAAATATACAATCATATTATCAAAGGAAACAAAGACCATCATTTGAAGTGATGGTAAGATGTTTGTTTCTCAAGTTCAAAGATATAGGTTTGAGCATGAGCATAACTACTTAAAGAGGTTAGGCTTTGGCTCATTCATCAACCTTCTTAAAATCTCACTTGGTAGGATGAGTATTGAGGCTTTGGATGATGTTTCTTATATTAGAAAAGGAAACATATTAAGTTTGGAAGATGAAGTAATGAATTTGTTTGTTTAACATTTTTTTATTTAATTATCTTGAAAATTAGTAGAAAAAAGTCCAACATTCAAAATCCAAATATAGTAATGAAATTTTAACAAATTTTATATTGGAATTTGAGGTCCACAAGTAATAAGAAAATAAATTCATTGAGAAAACAGAATATTGATTAAAGAGAATGACAAACCATGAATGAAAAATAATGGATGAATTCATGGTTATGTTACTATAAAACTATATATTATGTAGTAGGCCATGGAAATGGTCATATTGATCTATGAAATAAATAGGTAAGATAAATAACTTAACTAAAATGACAACTATGACCTTAGGTATCATAGACAATAATAAATGAAGAAATTATAGGGTAGCATTCCCATGATTAGCCTAATCATTAAATATATCATCTTGTGATTTACAAAAAATATTTAGCTACTAGTGCATGGATACCTCTTTTGAACCCCTTTTTATCCATATAGGTAGAAGATTAAAGGTTTAGAAAGTTGGGAGGACATCTTGGTGACTTGGAAGATGTGTTGGCCAAGTTTGGAGATAACATAGGAGACATTCCAAATGTCTGGAAGATGTCTTTGCCAAGCAAGAAACATATAGCCTAAGAGGAGACATCTCTGGTGAGATGCCTTGCATAAAAAGAAGACATCTTTGGGGATACATCTTGCACTAGAAGGAGATATCTTATTTCTAGAGGATACATCTTATTTGAAAAGAATACATATTACCTAAAATCCATGGTTGATAGTAACATTTCTTGTCAAGTCTATAGACATTCCATTCAATGATGAAAACTTTCAAAATGATAGTTCTAAGATTGAAAATAATTGAAAGTATTGAAATCAAGATTGTAAATGATTGAGAATCTCCAAGTGGGTTAGGTAACAAATTTTTTTAAGGTCATGGTTTTGTAGTTCATAAATATTGATTATGTTTGCATGTTTTGACAAGAGAGGAATGCATGAAATAGTTGAAAGAGAGATTGCATGAAAGTTGTGTATATCTCTATGGTCAATTGTGTTTGTGATGTTGGCCATTTTAGCTCTCTCTTTATATATGAATCTTAGTCTTGTGTATGAGGAAGAGATATCATTCAATTATGTCTTGCATTGAGGTTGACCATGTGTGTGATTATAGAGTCTCATGCTCTATAATATTGTTGAGTATGCAAGTGTAGTTGTTTTGTGGGATTATGGTTCCATTGTATTTTTAATATTCATTGAAATTAATAAAAGATAAGTAGTTTTATTCTTTTCTAGCAATTAATTTGTCTTACATAATATCTAGATTTGGTGTGTTCTCAAGGGTTTCAGCAAATTGAAGTTACCCTACTCTAGGTTATTGGTATTAGAAAAATACGTTTATTGTTGTTTGAAAATTGGTTGTGGATTTTTGTGTTTATTTCAGATGACTCCTAAGAAGAGAAATATTCAAGCCTTGAATAGAGATATAAAGAGCATGAATTTTATCTTTTAGTTTACGGTTGAACTATTGGATGAGATTAGTGCAATGGTAGATAGGAATATAGATCCCAAAGATATTCAAACTTGTGTTGTTGATGAGCATTCTCACTCAAATGGTGATGAAGAAGTTTCTTATCTTGGTGAAGGGGGAGTAGATGAGGAGAAAGAACATTCTAGCCATGGAAGTGTGAGAACTCATTAGCCTAGTATTCTAGGGGAAGGGAATCTAAATCCTCATGTTAGAACTCCTAGAACTTCATCATATACATTGATTTATTATTATGGTAAGCTTGAAGTTGAAGATGAAGCAAGACTTACTAAAGCATTCAAAAGTGCTACTAGAATTCAATATATGGACCTAAAGAATTTTAATAGCATAGATGACATTAATGCTTTTTATAAGTTGGCTGAAGGTACCTAATAAGAATTTTGAGTTAGAAGAAGTATCAAATCAATTAAAAGTACGAATTGGTAAATATAGATTATAAGATATATCTTCAAATTAGTGAAAAAAAAAGAATTCCAAAGTTATGAGAGGCAAAATGGACAACCTATTAGGGATTTGAATTTGATGAAATATAGGTTGAGAAAAAATTTTGAAAAATATTAATAGAGACAAGAGATAATAATGAAGCTAAAATTTCTTAGATAAAAGGACAAAGATTTCAAGGATTTTTACATTGAATTTTGTGAACTATTCCATCAAGATAAGGTAAACTAGAAGGAATATGAACAAGATTCAATTTTTCTTGGAACTCTCAAAATGATGTATTAGTAGGAGTTATTATTGTATGAGCCAAAAAGCATTAATAAAGCTTATGATTTGGTACTTAAGGTAGAGAAGAATCTTAGTGGATTTTAGAGTAGAAGAAAATGTTATTTTAAAGGGAAGGACAAAGGATTGAAACTAGAGAAGGGATCTAAGTCAAAATATAAAGACAAGGATGAAAGCCATGATAATAAGTAAGAGAAGGATAATAAGAAGGTAAAGGCCAAGAAGGATTAAGGCAAAGGAGGCAAGGGTTAAGGTAGTAATTCATCTAAGATTTAGTGCTTCAAATGTAAAGAATGGAGACATAAGTAATGGGAATGTTTACTTCATAAGACGGCCAAGTTTAAGGATGCATAAATCATGAAAGTGGAGGAGACATTAAGCTAAGCTCTTTAGAGAGATAATCCTAATAATCCAAAAATTGAAGAATTTTTGAATTGAATTTGTATGCATTTATAAAAAATATGAATAGAGGAGATCATCCATCAAGAAAAGTTTTGTTTTATATTGGGGCTAGATGTTTGCTTAGTGGGAAATGGATTCATATTTTGATTGATGGAGGAGTCCAAGAAAGTGTTATTTCTTCTAGTATAGTTGCTAGTTTGGGTTTAGTAACAAATCCTCATGTTAGATCCTACAAGATGCATTTGTTGTTAAGAGACTTCTCTCAAGAGGTGATACAGAAATGTATCTTGAAGTATGAATTTGGGAGTTATCATGATGGTATAAAATATAATGTACTACCAATTGATTATGTTGATGTAATTTTTGAAAGGCCTTGGAATTTTGATAATGATGGTCAATTTGATGGAGCAAGAAATATGTGGAGTATAGTTAGACTAGATGGAATCCATGAATTGATTCCTATGATAGCTAAACATGTGAGGTAGAAAAGCTTCCTTAATACTTCCTTAATTCTTCTTAAATAAAGAGAATATATTAATAAATATGATGAGGTTAGTTATATCAATTGTTTCTTCTAATCATTATTTTGTATAGGTAGGACATCCAATAAGTGTTCTAGGCTCAAAGGAGAAATTTTCCAAGGTGTTTAAAGGGAAATTAGATGGATTGCCACTAATGAGGAATGTTAGAAACTCAAGGGAGGTAGATAAGTGGATGGATATATATATCTTTTCCAATTCCCAAGGATCCTTGGGAAAGTGTGTTGATGGACTTTGTGAGTAGAATTCCAGAGACCAAACATAGGAAGGATGTTATCTTTATTGTGATGGATAGATTCTCTAAGATGACATACTTAATTTTATACAAAAAGATGAGTGATGCATCTCATGTTGCAAATGTTTTTTCTAGCATATTGTGAAGTTACATGAGATTCCTTTGAATATTATTAGTGATAGAGATTCCAAGTTTACTAGTCATTTTTGGAGGTTCCTTTGGAAGATTTTAGGGACAAAGTTGCATTTTTCTAATGCATATCATCCACAATTTGATGATCAAATTGAAGTGATTAACAAATATTTCATGAATATTCATAGGTATTTGTTTAAAGGAAAACCTAATAGATGGAAGAATTTTTTGTTTCATGCTAAATTTTCCTATAATAATTCTTTTCATGTTGTTATTGGAAAGATCCTGTTTGAGGTTAATTATGATTTTTATCAAAAGATGGTGGATGATGTTAAGAGCTTTGATGGAGAAGCTTAATTAAGTCCTAATTTTATGCAAGAGATGAAGAATCTTCATGCTCAAGTAAAGGAAAATCTTAAGAAGAAGGTTGAAGAAAGATTCCTTAAGAGGAAGGAGGCCAAGAGGAAGCCCAAATTTATTGTTGATGATCTTGTTTGACTATACTAGAAGAAGAAGAGGTTAAGAGATCTCAACTTATCAAAATTGAGAACTAAGAAGATGGATACTTTTAGGATAAAGGCCAAAATTAATGATAATGCATTTGAAATTGAATTATCAAATGATATGGATATGTATTTTGTTTTTAATGTTGCAAATATTATGCATTATCATCAACCAATAGATGGTGAAATATTCTAGGGCTACATTAATGAGTTGAAGGGTGCTATTGACAAGTCTAAGAATTCATAGGAGATGAAGACAATCATACTCAAGATGAGAGAATCTTATAGAATCATCATAAGAGAGTTGATGTAGCAACACCTCTTTCAAATCCATTTTCATCCATATAGTAGAATATTGAAGACTTTGAAAAGTTAGGAAGACATCTTGGCTAAGTATGAAGATGACATAGAAGACATTCCAAATGCTTGGGAGATGTCTTTGCTAAGCAATAAACATTTCTAAGGAGATGTCTAGCCTAAGAGAATATGTCTCTATGGAGATGTCTTATATTAGAAGAAGATATCTTGTCTCTAGAGAAGACATCTTATTTGGGAAGGAGATGTCTTGTTTGAAATATGAGGTTGATAGTCAATTATTTTGTCAAGTTTATAGATGCCTCGTTCAATTGTGGAATGTTTCTAAATGATAGTTAAACTATGGAAAATAGTTGGGAGTATTGAGATTAAGATTAATAATAGTTGGGAATGTCCAAGTGGATCATGAAAAAGGTTTTCATAAGGTCTTGATCTTGTAATTCATAAATATTGATTATGTTTGCATGTTTTAATAAGATAGGAGTGCATGAAAGAGTTGGAAGAGAGATTATATGATAGTTATATGAATTTCTATGGTTAATTATGTTTGTGATACTAGTCATTATAGCTATGTGTGTGTGTGTGGACCTTATACCTTTATGTGCGGAAGAAACCTAATTCAATTATGCCTTTCATTGAGGTTGATTGTGTGTTATTGTAGAGCCTGACACTATAATATCATTAAGTGTGAGAGTGTGGTTGTTTTGCAGGGTTGTGGTTCTATTCTATTTGTAATATTATTTGGAATTAACAAAAGATAACTAGTTTTCTTGTATTCTAGCAATTAATTTGTCTCATATAATATCTAGATTCAATGTCTTTTGAAGAGTTAAAGCAAATCAGAGTGATCTTGGTCTAGATTGGATCAAAAATAAGTTTTGTAACTTTTGATACTAAATTAGGAATGATTGCAATCATAAACTAAGACATAGACAATATGTATTATTTTGTATGTTGGATATCATAGAACCAGTTCCCTTTTATTCCATAATTATGTAGAAACATATGCACACATCAATAGATACATCTCTTTATTATCTTAATAACTTGGTTGATTTTTTTATGCAAACCATGATATAGTTATATATCTTTAATTAATGGAGTGTACATTAAGTTTTATAATAATAATTATTATCAATGCTTTTCCTCAAACATAACATGAGAAAAACTTATAAACAACATTTGATCAACTTACCTTTATAATCAATTGTTCTATGGATTAAGATTTAATACTCCTAATAGTTTGATTATATTTAAAATTTAACATTTCTTTCTAACTTGTTTCATAGCTTGAATAGAATATATTATTGCATTCAACAATGGTTAAGACTATTAATGACTAGAATGATCAAGTTAAAATTGTAAGAACAAGAAATTTGAATTTAATGGTAGCTATATGTCTAAGTACAATGTTAGATATAGAGGAAGGAGGATTTAGAATGCTTAAAATATTTTGAATTAAAATATTGATAAGATATTTAATTTAGTCATAAACCATAAAGATATCTCATCATAGTTATGCGAACTTTGCCATTTTATCTCTCTTCTTAAATCATTCATTTTTAATTTCAAGTCCTTCTTCTTCATCACCTTTTTGTTGTATTTCAATTCATTGTTAAAATTGCATTTGATAGTCACCAATTACTCTACAAGATGGTCCCTCTTAACTTCAAGCTATTTTTAAATGCCACTAAACTTTGATAATCATTCCTATAGCTTCTTTGTTTCCTCTAGCAAGCATAACCATATAGAGTTAACCACTCTAAGTATAGCTTGATTCTTTAGTAATAAAAGTTCCTTATGGCTCTTCTTATTTTTCTTGAAAATCTTCAGTATCCTAGACTTAAAGGAATAAAACATTATCCTTATTTTACTATCATCATTGAAACTACTAGCTTTCAACTTTTGGATTATTTTATTTAGATTATTCACTTGTAACAAAGTGTCGTACTAGAATAACTGTAACTTTTCAAGATCATCTAATATTTTAACACTTTGCATATATCATACAACCATATAATAGAAGGAATAGATGATAGTAAGAAGTATCTTGTTATGGGAAGAGATCATGATTGAAGTAAATTTGTATTTCTAAATATCTTTCATTACTCTCTCAATCACCTTAAACTCCAGGAGGTTAAGATCATCCTCCATGATGCCTTTCAAGGTAACTAAAATATATGCATACTTGTCTAGAATATCTTTTCTAACCATGATCAAGAAAAAATTCATGGTCATTTTATGCTCTAGAAATTAATTTTTTTAGGACATGGTGGCACAAGATCAGATCTTGCGTAGAGTAAGAAACATTCAAATCTATGATGTTTAGCCATGTTACCTTAGGAAGCATAACAATTCCTCTTGTTTTCTTGATTTTCTCTGTACCTTGCTTTTCTAGGTCTCTAATTGTGACTTTACACAAATTGGTTTAGGTATAATGATCTTAGACTCTCATCACAATTTTAATCACATCAAATTCAACTTGTGACATTACAAAAATTTAAGTACAAATAGTGTAGAAATAAGAAAAGTGAAGATTATTAGTGTAACTTCTTGTCTCTTAGTATGAAGCAAAGTTGTATTATAAAATGTAAATAATGTAATTAACTTTCAGATAAAGGGATACCTCATTATAAGAAGTTGTAATCATTCATGGTATCATTTTGTAGGTTTAACCTATGGTAATGTGAGCATGGGGTTTTGGAACCAACAATTGGAAAGTAATGGAACCTGAGTGAATTGGGATAAGAAGGGATTGATCACTCATTTGTTCTTATGGCCTAACTGTGATGGTAGTGCTAAATTAACTCTAACGATCCTAAGTTTTACAAGAATATAATCCCAAGGGCCTCTGTGCTAACATTTTTTCTATTATTACAATAATCAATAAAGTCATTTTTCTTCTTTTCTCATCAATTCAAAGTGAAATTATTCTATTTAAAGTATATTATTTTATTATCAATGATGAAAGTTCATTTATCCTTGACATCTAGGAATAGAATGTCATAATTAGATAAGTGATGAGCGGTGAGGGATCCCTATGCTCAACCATACGACTACGAGCGTTTCACGTACAATATGGTTGAATTCCAATGACTAAGTGCTTATGCACCCTTGTGGAACAAGGATAGGTTGGTTGATCATTGTCTTCCCAAGCTTACCTGTATGTCATGATTGTATGGTTAAGTAAGCTTGAGGCATATGATTTTTATAGCTTTTATGTTTTTATGTCCTACACTAGTAGGGAAGGAGAGAGGTAACTAAGTGACTAATTTAACTTAACTACTCATTAACTAAGTTCTAACTAATCCTAACACTAGCATCCATTCCCACTTTCCGTACACATCCTAAACTAGTGCAACACTACTGGGATTACCAAACACTAATCATTACTGGGTTACCAAGCATTACATGCATGCTTGAAGTGGTCATGCTTGTGTAATTTAACAATTTGCTTAATTGATCAAAATGAATTGCTATGCTAATAATAGAAATGTAAAGAGCATAAAATAAAATAAAATAAAATAAATGCATAAGAAAATAAAATAAAAGAAATGTTTAAGAAAACAAATCTCAAGTGCTACAAGGATAAATTGAAGAGCTCATCTTTACTACCGTATACAAGGTGTGCTCAGGTACACAATGATTGAATAAAGATCTGTCCACACTTAGACCTCCTACTATGGGCACTTGGAAAATAATCTAACTTTCAAATGGACTACAAGAGTTTCGCTACTTGACTGCTAAAAGACTTCCTCCCAATTGTGCATCTGGGCATTGTATTTATAGGCTTGGGAGAAACTACTCTAATAATTAGTGTAACTGCTCTAATAATTAGAATAACTACTAAAGTCACCACTAGAATAACTACTAGAGTAACTGCTAGAGTAACCACTCTAATAATTACAGTAATTTCTAGAGTAACTACTCTAATAACTACTAGAGTAACCACTAGAGTAATTGCTCTCATCATACCCCCATGACTAAATGAAAAATCATCCTCAAGTTCCTTAAAAAATATTGGGAAGGTATGGGATTATTGACTAATTGACAATTGAGGGTGGAATGGAGTGATAGACTCAATGTGCCCAGTGAACAAATCAATAAGAATATTACAACATTAGTGTTCATGACCATTGTGATGAACACTCGTACATAAATGACATCCAAGCCTTTATTTGGCATCTTGAAGAGAAAGAGAGAGAGAAAAAGAAGATGGAGTGCATTGCCACCAATGTCGAGATTGCACCTTCCATTGTTTATCCATAGACATGCCACCAAACTTGCTCCTTTCGTAAATACTCTAGTTCTAATCCATCCTGAGTGCTTTCTCCAAGCCCAGTCCATTATTTGTATGATCATAATTTGCACATACAACATAGTCACAAATGAGTTAGGATAGATAATCCACAATGTAGTTGATACCTTGCCTCAATATGAAACACATTGGTTGAGTTGTGGTTATGGCAGAAACTAGTTCAGAGATTTATCATTGGAAACTACCCAAGGTGTAGGGGTTAGGCAATTAGTAAAATGGAAAAAAATGAAAAATTTGTGCCAGGGCCCCCACAACTAAGAGTGAACCTCTAGTAGCTATAAGATGGAAAAACATGAGGAACAAGAAAGATGAAAAATATCAATGGTAGCACCAATAAAATGGATGTCATGGATGGGGATAAAACAAGAAATGATTGATTGCAAGAAATGTTTAAGGAAAAGAAGTTAACAATTGCACCAAAAAGAAATGCCAATGGGTCCTCCCCAAAGCAAGCTCATGCCCTTTATGCCCTGACAAACCCACAAACCAAAGAGTCCGTAGGTTCTAGGAATGTCATTTAGAAGCAAGAGTTAAAAACTTACCCATAAGAATTCACCAAAGAAAAACAATGCATCAACCTAGAACGGACTAATGATAAAACTGGAAATGAGGTGGAAAGTGGGAAGAAAGATGGAGAGGAGAGAATGGAATGAAATCCCAAGAACAAGGTTGTGTAAAGCCCCTTGTTTATTTCATGTTTAAGATAATTGAGTATAACTCATCCCAAATCTAGACTCAAACCAACCACATTCAATGACCTCACATCAATACACTTGGCCAATGCATCCTCTTGAGGCAAAAAAATGCTTCCCCAGAGAGTGATCATCATCCCAAGGAGAGTGAGATGGAGAAGTAAGAAGCGAGAAAGGGCCTTAGTTAGAGAGAACATTTAGGCATGGGTAACATGTATTTCTAGTGCCATAACCAACACTTGTAGCCCATATTACTTTATTATGCCTAAAGGGTGTGCTTTGAATTCCTACCTTTTTCTCTTTTTTTTATGTTTATGCGTGAGAATGACACCATGCAAAGAATTATTTTTATTCACTCAGCTTCCTGCTATTTGTAACAATGTCAGAATGGTAGAAAACCCAAGAAAAAGCATCCAAGCACCCAAGAGAATGGTCAGTACCAATGCATCGAATTCCCTTGAAGTCATACACTTTTCATCTTTTGAGTATTTCCTGGGTTTGAGAAATACCCAACCACCAATTCACTAACAAGTTTACTTAGAAAAAGGGGACTGTACAATTCCAAGCCAAAGGAGACCATAGAGTTGTATGGATGAGGTGATAGCATAGACTCATTGCCTTTTTTACCAAAAGAACCATACCTTAATATCAACATCATAATTCAAAGGTAAAAACCAAAGATTAGTAATCAATATGATATAATTCAATCCACCATCATGAACACTTATTAGATGACAAATAAAAGTAAATCAAGCAAACAAAGAAACAGCAAAAACATCAACGATGGTGTAAAACAAAAATAAGAAAAGTTGAAAGAATGTGTAAAACAAAAATTCAAAAAGAACTGAGGGCCTAGAATGATTAGCATAGGTGGCCATCGCCCCCAAAACTAAGTTGGAAGAAGGAGATTCGAAATAGTGAGTAGGGTTGTCCATCAAGAGAGGTAACATGTGTACTAGCTATCCTAAGCTCTTAGAAAGGTTTGGTTTGTTGCACGTTGCTCAAAATTTTCTTATTTGGGCTCTCAGGTTTGTATATTGTCATGTCCCCTAAAGGAAAAGTTGCATAAATAATATAAGGTCCTTCCCACAGTGTTTGAAATTTAGTACATTGTGGCACATGTGTGGGATTCTAGTAGAGAACCTTATCTCTTGGATGATATTTAACTTTCCTAATTCTTAGGTCATGACATTGTTTATTGAAGGCCTTGTGCAATTCGTTAGATGACAGGGCAGCTAATCAGTTTTCATCTAGCAAGTTAAGGATTACTAACCATTGTTTCTATGCTAGATCAAGGTCAAGGTTGAGGTCACATGCCATGGATAGTGTATGAAGCTCAGTTTGAATAGGAAGCATTGGTAATTTACCATACACTAACTCATAGGGAGAGTAGCTTTTAGGGAGTTTTCATGTGGAGTGGGATGCCCAAAGAGTATCGTTTAGTTTAGTGCTCCAATCTCACCCAAACTTGCTAATGGTTCTTGTCAATATCTTCATAATCTCCCTGTTGGTGACTTCTGCTTGATTGTTCGCTTGGGGGTGGTATGGTGTAGTCAATTTATGCTCAACCCCTAAGTGTTGCATTAATTTTTGAAAATTTGCACCTATGAAGTGTGTACCATTGTCTGAAATAAGTGCATGTGGCACACCAAACCTATTTATGATTTGTTGTTGAACAAATCATGTAGCTGTAGATGATGTACAATCTTTAACAGTAGCTGCTTTAGCCCATTTTGTTAGGTAATCAATGACAACAATAATATAATCTTTTCCATTGGACATTGGTGTAATAAGCCCCATAAAATCAATTCCCCAAATGTTAAATGGTTCTAATGGTTGAATCCATTGTTGCGAGCCCTCCATTCTAGCAGTCATTTAACCATCACATTGACAACACTCACAAGATTGGATGAAACGATGGACATCCTGAAATAATATAGGCCAATAATATCCTGTAAGTAGGATCTTGATGGCCGTTCATCTCCCAGCGTAATGACCCCCACAAGGACCCTCATGAGCATCTTGGAGAACTCACAGTTGATCTATATTGGGAACACATCATCGAACCAAGCCATCGGGACACACTTTGTATAGTTTCCCATTAATCTCCATAAAGTACTTGGCTTGGTGAATAAACTGTTGTTTCTTCTTAAGGTTTAACTCTTGTGGTGTTTGTTGGGTGAGGAGATAGGTAAGAATGCTATTGTACCAGTTTGTCTCCATGGGTGATTGATTATTCACTACACTAGCAAAGAGAAATTCATCAATGAAATGATCAGAAATTGGATACTCATCCTCCTTTTTGTCCTGTCACAACCAAGATAAAGGTGCCCTTGCGATCGATCGTTAAATCAAACTCTTGTAAGATTACAAGCCATCAAATGATACAAGGGCTTACCATTGGCTTATTCATGAGGAACTAGATTGCACAATGATTTGTATGTATATATAATTTATATCCCAATACATAGTGTCTAAACTTTTCTAGTGCAAACACTATAGCCATTAATTCTTTCTCTGTGGTAGTGTAGTTAAGTTGTGCACTAGCGATACTTCTACTTGCATAGTGGATGTAATAAGAATGCTTCTAGTCATCTAACTATGTAAGTACAGCTCCTAAAGCATAGTTGGATGTGTCAGTCATGATATGGAATGGTTTGGACTAGTCAGGAGCTTGTAGAATGGGTGTTTCTACTAGCTTCTATTTTAGAGTTTGGAAAGGTACATCCTTTTTCGTTAATTCCATCAATGGTTTGGCAACCTTTGAAAAGTTTTCAATAAATCTCCTATAGTAGCCAGTATGTCCAATGAATGATCAAATATCTTTGATAGTTTTCAATTGATGGGTAATTCCTTGGATAATTTTTATTTTCTCAGGGTCTACCTCTATCCTTGTGTGTGAGATTTTGTGCCCTAGTACTACACCTTCTTGGACCATCAAATAGATTTTCTACTAGTTGAGCCTCAAATTGGTTTCTACACATATTTTTAATACTTTCTCCAACCAATCCAAGGCTTGATCAAAGTTTGCTCCATAAGTGGAGAAGTCGTCCATAAAGACCTCCATGCCATTCCCTATTTGTTATTGGAATATGCTTAGAACTAGTCATTGAAATGTTGCAAGGGCATTGCACAAGCCAAACGACATCTATTTGTATGTGAACATTAACCAAGGACTAGTGAATGTAGTCTTGGCTTGGT
The DNA here is from genome assembly GCA_015680685.1 of Gnetum montanum. Taxonomy (NCBI): domain Eukaryota; kingdom Viridiplantae; phylum Streptophyta; class Gnetopsida; order Gnetales; family Gnetaceae; genus Gnetum; species Gnetum montanum. The sequence goes on along the minus strand of MNCI01003975.1, from coordinate 207,701 downwards.
CTTTTGAGGCTATTTATATTTGGCTATATTTGCTATATGCATCTAGAAAACTATAATAGTGATGCCCTGCGATAGTGTCTAAGACTTGGTCAACAAATAGCAATGGAAAGTGATCTTTGAATGTTGCCATATTTAGTAGTTTGAAATCTATGCACACCCTCAATTTGCCTCCCTTTTTAGGCACAATAACTAAAGGGCTAACCCATTCGCTATCAGCAATGGGGTATATGAACCTAGCCTTGAGAAGCTATTCGATTTCTTCCTTAACTACTTGCTTTAGGGTTCAATCACCTCTTGCAGTTGTCTTCAATGATTCATGGAGGGGTTAGTGTAAATTCCATGTTGGCATATCCTAGGATCTATTCTAGTTAATTCAGGATATGACCAAGCGAAGGCTTCCAACCATTTATTTATTACCTTCAGTAGTTCTTCTTTCTGTTGAGGAGAAAGCTTAGCATTGGTAATTACCAATTTTCTATTTTTAAGGAACATGTATTCCATACTAGTGGGGACTGGTTTCAGCTCGAGGGGCTCTTGCTTAAATTTATCAAGAATTTCCAACTTCCCCCAGTTGATATTTTCAAGGTTAAGACTTGGAATTTGGCGGTGGACTTGCTCTAATGCATCTATGCTATCAATGTAAGCACAAGTCAAACCCTCAATTGGTTCCATACATATGAGTGAACTACTTTCTTGATCAACAGTCAGCCACTAGGTGTCTTCCTATCATGTGGTTGCTGCATATAGGCATCTTTGTTAATCACTTGTGCACACTAATTGCATGCAGGCAATGCTGAACTTTGCACAAACCATGACCTCTGCACAAAATTACACCTTGTGTTACTATATGTGATGCACAAAAATTTCTTCTTCTCAATCTTTCCAAATGTATTTTCCTTTGATATTTCTAGGGAAAGATTACGGATTCCTAGGCGTGCATCAATGGTGCTTAGCCATTCTCTTCTCATTATTATTGGGAAGTCCCCCTTACCATTGTTTACCTAAATCACTAGGAAGTCAGCTAGGTACGACCACCCACAAATAGTGGTAATAATGTCTTTCACCAGTTCCAATGTATTAGTGATGGAATGGTCAGCCAACCCTAGATGGATGTTGATCTTTTTCAATGGAGGTAGGTTCTAGGCCTTGTACATTTCTTGACAAATTAAGTTGACACTAGAACCTGAATCCAAAAGAGCCTTGCATAGCCCATTTTTAGCGATTTGTAAGTATATCAGAGGACTCCCAGGATTAGAGAATTTCCTGGGAAGGTGGCCATCTTTGATCCAATTAGTGAAGACATGTGTTAGCATGACCATATACATTGAGTGCAATGATTAGGTTGAAGGGGGCTTCGAAGTTGATTGATATTGAGGTATCTAAGGAATTAGCTGCTTGTGATTGCAAGGGCTTGGTTGGACTGTTGGTTCTAAAGAAAGGTCTTTTCTTCATGTGGTTGTTGGAACCAATAGTAGGTTAAGAGTTAACAACCCTCGTGGCATTACGTTGCTATGGCTGGGTAGGGATTTCACCTTGCATTGCAAGAGCAGGTGGTAGTGGAGCTATTGGTAGAAGACATGCATCCAGATGAGCAGGATGATATGTTTGTAGAATATCACCTCTAGAAGAGGGAGTCCCATAATACTTGTGGGCTTGGTAGTGAGGTTGAGAAGTGATGTGACTAGTAGGATCACATGGGGAGATTGGCTACTGCACATAATATCCATACGAGTCAGGTTACCAGTAAGGATACTGTTGCCTTGGTGGTGGCATTCCCCATGATTGTGGGTGCTGCCACTGTTGATATTGCTCAATTGATTGTGGTGGAGACCACTGGGATAATATGTTAAGGGTTGGTGGAATTGCCTTGGGTTACCTTAAGGATAAGGTAACCTTCAGGGTGTTTGCCTTTTGTTTAATCATGGGTTGAGTGCATATACCCCAGACTCCTGTAGATGTGAGATTACAAGGCAACATCCCTTAGGATGGTCATATTGACATATCTCACATTTACTATCATTGTCTATTTCCAAATCCACAACCTCTTCAAGGATGAAAAATTTGCCCTTACCCTTACTATGTGGATGTTCAGCCTCTTTCTTTTTCCTTTTCTGACTACCTTGCTCTCTAGACTCCTCTACTATTTTAAGAATAGTTTGAAATCTATTGTCTAGGGAATCCCACATTTGGTCTACCTTTGCTGAAACTTTTGATGTCATCTTTTGGATAGGTAAAGTTTTCTTATTCACCATCTCTTTGAGTGGTGACTCTTCTTCATCCTCACAAAATATTACTCCCCTCTTCCGAAGGGAAGGATCTCAGTTATACTCTTTCATACTTTCTCTCTTCCATAGTTCATCTTCTTCCTTAGCAACTTTCTCCAATAGTCATTGAATTTGATGGGACCTAAGCTCGGATAGTTTCCCTTAGGCATAAGTCCCAAGGGTTCTTCTTGTTTCATTCCTAAGCCCATCCACAAGATGGCGTAGTTGATCCCTTTGTGAATAACCATGGCTAGGAAAATAATGTAATAGTGCATAGTATCGGCCCATAGCAGCATCCAAGGGTTCATGTCCTCATTTCCAGCCTTGGATTTGCTTTCGTAAGTTAGACACTCGGAAGTACATTTGGTACTTTTCATTAAATAGTTCTAACATAGTACTCCACCTACGAATGGATTCTGGTTCTAAAGATCGATACCAGCTTTCCACTTCTTTAACTAATGTCTATCAGAATAACTTAAGTTTTTTCCATTTGTTCTCTATGTTCTATAAGGCACATGCATCATGGAATGCTTGTAAATGATTATGAGGATCAACGTTGTATCCCCCTTCAAATCGTGGGATGTTCATATCTAATCTCTTGATCCTACTATCTTTCTAATGCCTTGTTAGAATTCTAATAGCCTTAATTAAGTCCAACATAGTTCAAGTAGCAAGGAGGGGTTCATCATGATCATCTCGTTCATGGTGTCTATGATGCCTACGTTGTTCCCTACTCTCCCTTCTTCTATGTCATGACTCTCTAGAGTGCCCTCATCCCCTTTCCTAGCTATTTCTTCTATGACTTCCACTTTGCCTACCTTTGTCCCCATGGTCTTTTTCCTTATGACTACATCCAAATATTGAAGGAGAGGGTGAAGGAGATGATGAAGGTGAAGAAGAAGGAGAACCATCACCATGATGGTGTCTACTACCTTCTCTTCTGTGGTCTCAGCCCTGATCACGATTGCAATCAGAATGTCCACCTTTATCATGAGTTCATGTATCTTTTTTTAGACCCTTTGTGCCCATGGGTATCAAAACCTAGGTTATGAATAGTGGAATGAAGGTCCTGATACACAACCCCTTGGCCAAAGTCAAGGGAAGGAACACCGTTGAGTGGGCGACTGCTTGAGGTAGGTTCACCACCCTCATTTTCTCTTAAGACATGTGGGGCATCCTGGGATCACTTACCCTTCAAAGACTTATGATGTCTCTTTTGTTACAAGTCCCTTTGATGTTGTACCTCTATGAGATGGTATTCTCTTGAGTCATGGTCTTGCTCAACATATTTTATGTGTAAGTGCAACATGCCAATTTATGTGAGAGCACGAAGAAGCATGCTTGGGACTGAATGATCAGGAGGTAATACTATGTTACCTTCTAAGTCTCACCAACACAATTGTTCATCTTGATGGAGGATAAAGATGAAGTTTGGTATATACTCATCAGGATGAATATATACCACTCAAACTTGTTGAGGGACTGGCATATCAATGTCATGTGTATTAGGCCATCGACTGTTTCCTGTTTTAGACCTAGGTAGTGAGGCGCTTTCATATGAAGAAGGAGACATACTTTTCTGTTTAGTGTGAAATGTATACTTGTTTATTATTTTCTCAACCAATCCTAAGGGTTCATTCCAACAATGTGAATGATTTCCTATGTTCTAGTTAGCAGACAAACAACTAAGTCCCTAGCAACGGTGCCAATGACGAGTGGCGAGTTACCCCTATGCTCAACCATATGAATACGAGCGTTTCATGTATGATTTGATCTAATTCCAAGGACTGAGTGCTTATGTGCCCTTGTGGAACAAGAATAGGTTGATTGATCATTTTCTTCCCAAGCTTACCTATATGTCACAATTGTATGGTTAAGTAAGCTTGAGGCATATGATTTGTATAACTTTTTGTTGGTGACCGTTTGGGATGCGATCGCCAACAAGTGTTCTCGAACAGGATTTAGGTGCCTGCTAGTCTCTGGCAACACCAAGGCCCAAATACCTCCAAATAAACTCAGTAGTTAATGTGAGTATGTGTGTGTGCTATTGTGGCGTGCGGTTGTGAAATATGAAATGATTGCGTTGTGTGTAGACTACAAATGACTTATCTTAAAGAGATTCAACCAACTTTACCAGGTACTGTGAGTTGTTGAGAGTTTCTATTTTGTTCAATTGCCTAGTCTATGTAGTCCTTATAATACCTACCTGTAACAAATAAAATTTTGCAAAAACATTTGAGCACAACTCTGCAAATCTACTTCTAATTTTCCCCAGAGAAAGAGATAGTTCCACAAGAAAACTAGAAATAGNGAGACTCCATTTTGGCTAGATAATGGATGTTAACAATTGCATTCAATAGAACCTTTAAAAGACTTGACAATTTCTAATTGAAATACCATGGAGATTCACTTTAAAGATAAAAAGAAGCTATTCTGGTCCCATCAAAATACCAAATATTTTCTGAACCCTCTTGACTATTGAATCGTTCAACGGCATGACTACAAGCAGAGGCTCTCTTACAACAATCCCGATAGCCGTTCTTATATGTTGCACAATAATCAAATTTGCTACTATAATGCTCTTAAGGCTTTTAAACACAAGCACTTCTATGGCAAAATTTTAACAAAAATTTTCTATTAGGCAACAAGAACAATAAGAGCAATCTAAAAATCCCAAAATTACTTGCCAAGGATGATACTATCTAAACCACTAGCTAAATAATTTAAACAAAATAAACATAAAACATAACTCACAGGACTATGAAAAAGAGGCTGAAATATTTACTCTAGCAAGCCATCTTACAAGAAATCGTTCACACTTTCTTCTTTACAAATGCTCTTCTCCCAAGATGCAAAGTGTGTCTCCAAGTGAGAGCCCAAGTGCTAGCTAGTAGCCTTTCCAAAGTGTGATGTATCAAGTGTTTTTTCCAAAAGTGTGATGTATTTGACCCCTCAATATCTTCCCTTTGAAGCCTTTTTATAGGGTTCAAAGGTAGTTACATATTCAAAAATATCTTACCTAACTTCTCTCCCAAGTAACTTGCCCAAGAAGTTAGGAAGTATTAACTTAGAAAGTTAGGAAGTTAGGAGATATTTAAATATTGCTTTTGAAAAATAATTCCAATAGTTCCACATAATTGTTTAAAATTATAGCTCCAATAGCTTTTCATTTTTACTTGTTTAAAATTTTTAAGAATACTATTGAAGCCCTTAGTAATTTTATGAACAAGGTGATAATATAATATCAACCTTGGTATAAATGTTGATGGTACCTAATCTATGTTAATTTATAAATAATTTATGTGCACTTGCACCCATATGAAAACGGCTGGAAACAAAAATTTAAATCCAAAACATCAGGCCTGAATGTGAAGGTGCCAGGCCTAGAACTACCAGCGAATACTTCCAAAATATCCCGCCCTTGCCAAAAATTGTTATCAACTGCCACCACGAAAGAAGGCTCTGCCACTACATCTGGCATCGTTGTTGTGTGGTGTTTGGTTGCTGAAGAGCGGAGGAGAAAGATCTTAAAGAAAAATGATGTGTTGAACATATGGCCCTAGACATAGGGTTTTAGTTGCCTGGAATTTGTTTTATTTTGCCCCAAATTCGTTTAGGGCTTCATGCATTTTTTTGTGTTTCTACAAATCGTCTTCCAAATTCTTGTTGTTGATTGCAGGGTCAAGGGTGAATGTGCCATGAATCAGAGCATCAGTGAATAACGGCGTATGGTATGGTAGGCTAAGAACGGCCCTGTAACAGCCAGAAAAATCTCCACACAGTGCATGCATTGCAGAACATAGAGAGCGTCGTTGAAGGAGGGCGGATCGGCTGCATATTGATGGAAAAATTTTGAACTGAAAGTGTTTCTATTTTTAAAGCGGCAACGTCCATGAGAGTGCTTCCTCCACTGCCTCTGAACCCATGTCCCTGCAGGGTTCTAGTAGCAGACGCACCGCCGATTTGGGGCCAAAGGAAATAGTAAGTTTTGCACGTAAAAACAGAAGCCATTACAGATCAATAAACCTTAGCACTTCCCTGCGTCAATATCAATGCGATTCCTTTCCAAAGCATGAGCAATACCATAGTTTAGATCATAGTATTCACCGTTAATAATATCTTTTCCATTTGCAAACATCCACTGATAATTTCCCAATTCTGTTTTATTTCCAGTGCTCTATTATTATTTTTTACTAGTATCCAAATGATCAATTCTTGCATGTATTTCTAACAATGAATAATTCCTTGCTTGTCTATTCATTCACCATTGGCACATTGTCTCTTACTATCTTCTACTCACTGTTCTTCATATGTGCATCATTATTTCCACCAATAATATTATGGTCTCTCTTGGATCCCATACCAATGGCAGGAAATAACATATTTACACTCTCCCATTCTTACCATAATGTTTAAAATGAATCTTACTGTTCCATGAAATGGCCAAATGTGCCAACA
>MNCI01003975.1:22546-185627 GCA_015680685.1 Gnetum montanum | reverse complement strand
AATTTCTTTAACTTTTCTTATTTTTGTTTTACAACATCGTTATATTTTTTTCTATCTTTTGTGTGTGTGTGTGTGTCATCCATCATGTAAATTCGTTATCCAATAAGTGTTCGGGCCGATGGGATGAACTGTTTTTCATTGATTGCTAATGTTTGGTTTTTACCTTTAAGTTACATTGTTGATACTAAGGTATGTTCTTTTGATATGGCAGGCAATGAGATCACTTCATCCATCCATCCATCAAGTCTATGGTTTCCCTTGGCTTGGAAATGTACAGTTCCTTCTTAATAAGAACTTCAATGAACAAGTGACTGGGCATTTCTCAAACTAAGAAAGGACTCAAGGATTTGCAAAGGGTGTGACTTCAAGGGAACTTGATGTTTTTGTGTTGGTCATTCATTTGGGTGCTTGGATGTTTTCTTCTTTGGTTTTCTTGTCGTTCCGACGTTACCCAATAATTGGAAGCTGAGACAATAAAAATAAAGAAGTCTTTGCATGGTGTGGTCCCCACGCATAAAAACACACAACAAAAAAAAAAGAAAAAAGATTAAAAAAAAAACAAAAAAAGAAGTGAGGATTCAAAGCACACCCCTTAGACGAAATAAAATTTGGGCTGCAAGCACTGGTTATGGAACCAAAGTGTTCCCTCTAACTAAGGCCCTTCTCGCTTCCCATTCTCTCCTTAGTTTCGTTGGAATGGTGGTGGCTCTTTGACGATGCATCCTTGTGGTCCAAGTGGATGGTTTGACCAAATGCATTGATGCGAAGTCACTGGAAGTGGTTGGTTTGAGGCCAGAGTTGGAATGAGATTCGCCAAGTCACAATTAATCATACAACACACAAGGGGCTGTACACCACCTTGTTCTTGGGATTCCAATCCACTTATCTTCTTCCCATCCTTCTCTCCATTATTCACCTCATTGCCGGTTGTATCATTGTATATACTTTGGTTGATGCTTTGTTTTCTTTTTGGTAAATTCTTACGGTTAAGACTTTAACCCTTGTTACAAAGGACATTCCCAGAGCCCACGGACTCTTTGAATGTGGGATTGTCAGGGCATTAAGGGCATGAGCCTGCTTTGGGGAGGACCCACTAACATTCTCATTTGGAATATTAGTTAACTTCTTTTCCTTAACATTTTTGCAATTAATTAACATTTTTGTTCATTTCCATCATGACATCCACTTCACCGATGCCATAGTTGTCTCTTTTTACCTATCTTTCCTACTCCTTTTCGTTCTCCATTCTAACGCTACCGGAGGTTCGCGATTAGTCATGGGGGTACGGGGCCTGATTTTTCGATTTTTATCCTAAGCCCCGAATTTTTTCGTTTTTCTTCCTAACCCCTATACCTTTGGTAGTCATCATCTACATTTTCCCAGATCCATATTAGCCATACCACAACTTAGCCAAGGAACCCAAACCGAAGCAAGGTATGCTTTACTTAATGATTCAATTACCCTTGCTAATATATGATTGTGTTGTGGGTGCAGATGGCCATCATACAACCATGGAATGGATCGGGACCAAACACTTGGAGTGGAGCAGCATTGAAGCCGCTATGCAAGGAGTGGAATTGATAATGCGCTTACGGATGGACAACGAAAGGCGCAATCTAGGTGTTGGCAGCAACAAGACTCTTCTCTCTTCTTCTCTTTTATTCTCTCTCCTCTTTTCTCTCAGCTGCCAACTGTGGCCTGATGTCATTGTAATAAGGTGTTCACCCTTGTTATCATGAACACCATTTTTTGTCAAGTCTTGTAATAAAGACCGTTCACATGTCATCCCATCAGTTCCATTTCCCCTAATAATCCCATACCTACCTGATATCATTGTAAGGAACTCGAGGACGAGTTTTTATTCAGTCATGGGGGTATGATGAGACGCAACATGCACTGGGCCACGATATCGCGTCTTCTCCTGCGATATCGCGTACGCGATATCGCATCCCGCCGTCATATCTATAAATAAGAGGTGGCACTCCCTTCATTTCCAAATCCTGGCTAGAAGTAGCAAAGCTCTGGCAGATTGATCACTCCAGAGTTAGAATTTTTCCCATGTGCCCGCAGTAGGAGTCCTAGAGTGAACGGCTCTTTATTCGAGTAGCTTGTAACCTGAACCCAAGTTGTGTACGACAATAAAGATGAGCTTGATTGGATAAACCTTGCAGCACGTGGTTTTATTTATTGTTGCTTTCATTTATTGCTTTCCTAGTGCGTTCAAGCACGACTTGATTACGAGCGTCTATGGACGTGTACGGCTAGTCAAGGAATCAGCTGCTTGACGCAATGCATGAGTACGACTCAATTACGAGCATTGGCTGCTTGGTAACCCAGTAGCATATTCCAGGATTTTGCGCTTGGTAATCCCAGTAGTAGTCCGATGTGTATGGCTAGTTGAGGAATCGGCTGCTCATTGCTAGGCTAGAACGTGTGATAAGTACGACTTAGTTACGAGCACCCATGGGTGTGTACGGCTAGCTAAGGAATCGGCTGCTTAACACACATAAGCTAAATAGGTGCCTCAGTACGACCACTTCGAGCACTTGCGTTACGTGTGGCGATCCCAGTAGCGATTAGCGTTTGGTAAGCCACAGTTGCATAGTTCAAGGTGTGTCCAGCAAGTGGGAACGGATGCTGACGCTAGTTAATTTAGACTTAGATCTTTAGTTAGAGTTAGCTTAGTTTCTCAACCCTTTCCCCTGATAGCATAGAAGATAAGCCGAAAATACCAAAAAAAATCACATACCTCAGACTTGCTTAACCATACACCGTGACACTTACAAGAAAGCCTGGGAAGACAACGAACGATTAACCCCAAGTGTTTCTTGTGGTGTTAAGGCATTTAGTCTACGGAGTTTGACCGGATCGCGTGTGCACGCTCGTATTCGTATGGTTGAGTGTAGGGGTACCTTGCCACTCATCAGTAGTGTAAAGAGTGCTCAAGAAGTCTCAATTACATGCAAAAAAAAATCAATAATGAAAAAATTATATCTTATGTACTTCAACCTTTATCCAATTTATGGATGAATTTTACATTTTAGTATAATAAATGTCCTTACTGAACTGGTGTAGGAAAACCTCTCTTGATTTCCTTATGCTTTGTCCTATAAGTTATTTTTGTAGGTTTTTAGCTTTGAAAAGATGTCTTGGAATTCTAGGAGGCATCTTGACTAAGACTTAAGGTTTAAGAGGAGACATTTTAGATTTAAAGAAGATATCTTGGCTAAATTGTAGTTTTCTCATAAGAGACATCTTGCTATTGAGGAGATGTCTTGTGCAAGATGTCTTAGACATTGGTGAGAAATATTTGACATTGGTGAGATGTATCAAAAATAAGGGAGACATCTCACACTTATATGTGATGTCTCATACTCATGTGAGACATCTCAATAGCATTCTAAGTTACCGCGAAGATGTTTGGAGGTACCAAGAGATGTCTCGTGTGATCCAAGAAAATTTGACATGATGTTTTGATGGGAAACATCCAACAAAACTCTAGATCCATGTGGAAAACATCGAGAGAGAAATTTAGGAAATATTACTAGGGTTTTGTATATTTATAATCATGTTTTGTATTCATGCTTGACAAGAGGGTAGAGGAGAGAAAGAGAAGGAAGCTAGAGCATGTATAAGAGAAGGTGTGGGAAGGGTTTTCAAGGAAAGAGACATCTCGAGATCTTCAAAGAGGTAAGAAGGAAGTTGGAGAAGAGGTTGCATGTTTGTCTATGCATGTCTCAGGCTAGGTATGTGTGAGATCTTAGCTGTAACTCTAAGCCTCTTGAATGGGATTGTAGATCTATGTGTGTTAGATTTGATTTAGAGATTAAGCCTTGATTTTAGGTTAATATTTAAGATTATAGATCCTCAAGCTCTACAATAGTTTGCATGTGTGAGTGTGTTGGATCTTTTGATTTGTGAATCCATTATATGGTAATCTTCAAATAAAATAATTAAAGATAGTTAGTTTTCATGTTTTCTAGAAAAAATTTTTATCTTCACATAACATCTGGATTTAGTACTTGAAGGTGATTTATTTGTGGAGTGAACCTAATTCAAAATTATTGACATGAAAGGCTATTTTGATTATTGATTGGATTTTGGTAAAGAATTTTGTTAATTTTAGATGGCACCCAAGAAGAAATAGGTGCAAGCTCTGAATCTAGACATGAAAAGAATGAAGTATACCTTCTAGATGGTGGTTACTCGATTAGATGAAATCAATGCAAAGATGGATAGACATGTTGATCCTAGCCATATTCCAACATGGGAAGGAGATGAGGATGCATGTTTAAATGAAGAATTTTTAAAATGTGGTAGAGATAGAGTGGATGAAGAGGAAGGATGATCCAACTATGGGAGTGTAACAAATCATCAACCACGGATTCCAATGGAAGAGAATTCTATTCCTCATATGAGGATTCCAAAGGCTCTAAGAGTGTTTAATGCTAATTATTCAAGAAAGCTTGAGAAGGAAGATGAGGTAAGGCTTTCTATAGTGTTCATAAATGCTGCAAGATTTTTGTTCATGAAGTTGAAGACTTTTAACAATGTAGATGGTACTACTGCTTTTGCAAGTTGGCTGAAGGTACTTGAAAAGCATTTTTAGTTAGAAGAGGTACCAAATAAGATGAGGGTACTTGTTGCTAAATCTAGATTAGAAGGTATAGCTTCTACTTGATGGAAAAAAGAGTTTCCATTTTATGAAAGATGAAATAGTCAACCTACTAGAGATTGGAATATGATGAAATACATGTTAAAGAGAAAATTTAAATCATCTTATCAAAGAAAAGAAACCATTATGAAGTTGAATTTCTAAGGTAAGATAACAAGGATGTCAAAGAACTATCCATCAAATTTTATGATCTATTCCATCAAGCTAAGGTAAATTGGGAGAAATATGAACATGCTTTAATATGTTTAGAAGATCTCAAAATGGCATACTAGTAGGAGATTTCCTTTTATGAGCCACAAACTCTTGATGAGACTTATGATTTAGCATTCAAGGATGAGAATAAATTAGGTGGATTCAAAAAGATGAGTAAACAAACTTCCCAAGGAAAGGAGAATGGATCTAGATCTAATAAGGGTTCCAAGTTCAAATCTAAAGATAACGAGGGTAACCAAGACAAGAAGACCAAAAGAGATAATGAGAAAGAAAGAGCTAATGAGAACCAAGGGAAGAAAGACAAAGGTTAAGACAGTAGGTCATAAAATATTTAGTGCTTCAAATATAAAGAAAGGGGACATCAACAATGAAAATGTTCACTTTACAAGATAGCTAAGGGATAGATGGATAAATCATGGAGGTGGAGGAGACATCAAGCCAAGATTTTTAAAGAGGTAATCCTAATGCTCCAAAAATTAAGAATTTTTCTAAATTAAATTCTTATGCATTTATGGAGAATGTAAATAGAGGAAATCATCCTAATAGGAAAGTGTAGTTTTGGATTGGGGCTAGTTTCTTACTTACTGGGAAATGGATTCATGTTTTAATTGATGAAAAAGTCCAAGAAAATGTTAGTTCTTCTAGGGGTAGTTTATAGATTGGGTTTGGTACCTAATCCTCATCCAAGATCCCATAAGATGCATTGATTGTCTATGTTTTTTTTTTGAAGAGGTAAAAGAACAATGTACTTTGAAATTCTAAATTGAAAGTTTTCATGATGTTGTGAAGTGTGATGTGCTTCTAATAGATTATGTTGATGTAATTTTTAAGAGACCTTGAAATTTGAATAATGGTGCTAAGTTTGATGGAGCAAAAAATGTGTGGAGTGTTGCTAGACTTGATGGAATGCATGATTTAATTCCTATGATAGCTAAATAAGTGAGGCAAAAAAGCTCACCTAATGGTTCTTTAATTCTTCTAGAAGAGAAAAAAATATATTAAGGAACAAGATGAAACTAGTTATGGTTTTTTTATTATGACAATTGTTGCTAATAACCATGATGATGTGTAGGTTGAACTTCCTACAAGTGTGCTAGGCTTGAAGGAGAAATTTTCAAAGTGTTTAAGGAGAAATTAGATGGACTACCATCGATGATAAACGTACATCATTAGATTGACTTCATTCCTAGTGTTGCCATTTCAAATGGGAGGGCTTACTAGATGGAAGCAAATTAGAGAACTAAATTTCAAAGGCAACTAGAGGGATTACTTGAAAATGGCTTCATGAGGAAATACATTTCACCTTATGCAATGCTAGTAGTGTTGGTGCTGAAGAAAGAGAATGATGACTGGAGGATGTGTATTGATTCTAGGGTAGTGAAGAGGATAAAAATGAGATACATTATTCTTGTTTCAAGGATGGATGATATCATGGATGTACTTACTAATGTAGAGAATTTTAGAAAAATTAATTTGAAGAGTGGATACCATCAAAAATAATTAGGCTTAATAATGAGTGGAAGACAACTTTCAAAACACTGGATGGATCAGTTGAGTAGTTGGTGATGCCATTTGGGATCGTGAATGCACCTACTACATTCATGAGATTGATGTATGATGTATTGAAAGACTTAATTGGTAACTGTTATATTATCTTTTTTTATGATATTTTGGTATATAGCTATAATGAGGAAAAGAAATTAGATCACTTGAGGATGATGTATCTTAAGTTTGAGGAGGCACATTTGGTAATCAATATGAAGAAAAATCATCTATTCAAGAGGAAAATTATATATTTGGGGCATGTGGTTTCTAAAAATTAGATTTGGATGAAAGCTAAAAAGGTGAAGGCTATTGGGGATTGGCCAACTCCTAAGAATGTTGGGGAGGTAATAAAATTCCTTGGTTTACCAAGTTTTTATAGATAGTTCATAAAAAATTTTAGTGGTATTTTGTGGCATATGTTTTCTTTGTTAAAGAAAAATTACAAATTTAAGTGGGGATAATGAAACCCAAGGGAGCTTTGACTTAATGAAAGTAAAGATTACTTGTGAATTAGTGCTTGTAATTCTAGATTTTCAGAAGCCTTTTTATATGGAGGTGGATGCAAGTGGACTTGCCATTGGTGGGGTACTTTCACAAGAAGCTAGGCCTATTTATTTCTTTTCCAAAAGGTTAACTGAGTCAAGATAAAAGTATATCATAGATGAGAAGAAGTTGTACACTATTCTTAAAGCAATCAAACATTAGAGGCATTACTTGTTGTCCAACAAATTCACCTTGATGATAGACCCTAAAGCTCTTCAATTTCTAAACTTATAAAAGAAGTTGATTTAAAAGAACATGATGTGGATTACATAATTATAGGAGTTCAATTTTTTGTTGAAACACAAAAGTGAAAAAAAAAACAATGTTGTGGTTGATGTGTTATCCAAGTTGCATGTGGTAAATTTCATTGTACCTCATATGGAAGATATGGGTGATTTTGTTTCTTTGTATGAGCATGATGTTGATTTTTGATAGGTTTGGAGAAGCCTCAAAAAGCCATTGATGAATAAGATAGACCAATGGAGGAACTATCATATTTAATATGAATTGATATTTAAGAATGAAAAGGTATGTATTCCTAATTATGATTTTAGGAAAAATATTTTGTTTAAAAGCTTTGTAGTTGCTTGGTAGGTTATATGGGTAGGTATAAAACATTGGAACTTGTGGATAGACACTATTTTTGGCCTAGTATGGTAATAGAAGTTTCAAAATTTTTGAAGGAATGCTTGACATATTAAAATTTCAAAGAAGGTAAAGGTATGGATGGACATTATATACCTTTGTTAATTTCCAAATGTCCATGGGAAAGTATGTTAATAGACTTTGTGAGTGATATTCCAAAGATAAAGAGTGGGAATGATGCAATTTTTGTTATTGTGGATATGCTCTCCAAGATGGCATATTCTATTCCATGAAAGAATATGAGTGATTCTTCTCATATGACAAAGTTATTTTTCTTGAATGTTGTAAAGTTGAATGGTATTCCTTTCAATATTGTTAATGATAGAGACTCCAAGTTTATAAGTTTAAAAATATTTTAGGGACAAAGTTAAATTTTTCTAGTGCATATCATCCACAATCTAATGGTCAAACAGAGATGATGAATAAATCCTTGCTAAACAATTGAGAAGTTTGTGTGGTGGATAGCCAAACAGATGGGAAAACTTATTGTGTCATGCTGAGTTTTTGTATAATAATGATTTTCATGTTGCTACTAACAAAAGTCCATTTGAATTGAATTATGTATTTTGTCCAATGATGGTGGACACTTTGAAGAGCTTTAATGGTAAAGCTAAACTTAGTATGGATTTTGTGCAAGAGAGGAAGGATCTCCATACATAAGTAAAATCAAATCTTGAGAAGAAGATTAAAGAGAGAGTCCTCAAGAGGAATGAGGATAAGTGAAATTCTAATTTTGCTATTGGTAGCTTGGTTTGGGTGCACTTGAAGAAGAAGTGATTGAGAGGTGTTAACTTTTCCAAATCAAAAGTCCTTTCAAAATCAAGGCTAAAATCAATGATAATTCTTTTGCGTTGATTTACCAAATGATGCTGGTATGTATTTTGTATTTAATGTTGTAGATCTTATGCACTATCATGGACCTACTAAATAGGAGACCATATAGGGTAGCATTGATGAGTTGAATGGGGCTATTGATCAATCCAAGCCTTCAATTGATAGAAAGAAAATTGTACTCAAATGGAGGAAAGCTTCTATAACTTGGGGAGTCAAGAGGCATGAGTACTTGATACATTGGGAGAATTAATCTACTAATGATGTTGTATGGATTCATGAGACGAAACCTATTGAGTGGGGGGTCATTTCTACCTCTACTCCAATTTTCACCTAAGATTAGTTTTTGAAGAGTGGGAGAGTTGGTGTAGGAACACCTCTATTGATTCCCTTATGCTTTGTCCTACAAGTTATTTTTGTCGGTTTTTAGCTCTAAGAAGACCTCTTGGAAGTTCACAAGATTTCTTGGCTGAGACTTGAGGTTTAATAGGAGATTTCTTGGGTTCTAAGGAGGCACCTTGGCTGAATTGTAGTTTTCCCGGAAGAGACATCTTACTAGCCAAGATATGTCTTATGCAAGATCCCTTGGACACTAGTGAGACATATTTGATACTAGTGGGATGTCTCAAATGCAAGGGAGACATCTCACGCTCATATGAGACATCTAAAAATCATCCTAGGTTGATAGGAATAGGTCTCACACTCATATGAGATGTCTAATACTCATGTGAGATCTCTCAATAGCATCCCAAGTTGACAAGAAGACGTCTAGAGGCACTGCGAGATGTCTCATGCCATTTAGGAAAGCTCCAAAATTGTAGTCTCAATGGGAAACACCCAACAAAACTTCATATCCATGTAGAAAAAATCTTGAGAGCTATTTAGAAAAGATTCCTAGGATTTTGGATCTTTATAATCATGTTCTATTTTCATGCTTGACAAGAGGAAAAAGAAGAGGGAGAAGAAAGCTAAAGAACATAGAAGAGAAGGCATGGGAAGAGTTTATAAGGGAAGAGACATCTCAAGATCTTCAAAGAGGTGAGAAGGGGGTTGGAGGAATAGGTTGCATATTTGTCTATGCATGTCTAAGGCAAAGTGTATGTGTGATCTTAGTAGTAAACCTAAGCCTCTTGAATGGGATTGCAGATCTATGTGTATTAGATCTAATTTGGAGATTGAGCCTTGCTTTGAGGTCAATCTTGTTAGATTGTAGAGCCTCAAGATCTACAATAATTTGTGTATAAGTGTTTTGGATCTTTGGATTTGTGAATTCATTATATTGTAATCTTCTAATAAAATAATTAAAGATATCTAGTTTTCTTATTTTCTAGCAAAGAGTTTTATCTTTACAAATATCTAGGTTTAGTACTTGAAGGTGATTTATTTGTAGAGTGAACCTACTTCATGAACATAAATCCTATGATTGGAAATCTTATGGTTATTCTCTATAATAGAATATCTTAATAATTAAGTTAGCTTTGATACCATGTTGGAATTTGAGATCCACATGTCACAAAGAAGCAACTTCATTAAGAAAACAAAATATTAATTAAAGATATGAAAATAAACCATGAACTATAGATAATTGATAAATCCATGATTATAGTAGTATGAAAATATATAGTATGCAATAGGCCATAGAAATAACTATGCTGATGCATCGAACATATAAGTAAGATAAGTAACTTAATTAGACTAACAACGATTGTCTTCGGTATCATAGATAGTAACAAATGAATATACTCTAGCATAGCATTCCCATGATTAGATTAACCCTTGAATATATCATTCTAAGATTTACACAAAGTGTTTGGATAAGAATAAGTTTTTTAACTTTTGATATTAAAACTAGTTAAGAATGTGTATAACTATAGACTAAGACATAGATGGTGTGTGTTATTCTATATGTAAGAGATGATAAAATTAGTCCAAAATTATCTTCATAAGCATACATCAACAAAAACCTCTTTTCGTTATCTTCACAACTTGATTTATTTGGATATGTAAAGCACAATCTTAATATATTCCTTTCACTAAAATAGGATGCATTAAGATTGATAATTATGATAATTATTAATATTTTCATCTTGAAATATTTCTAATAGAAACAATAATCAAAGAGGCTATGTGATAATGTAGAAAAATGATTTATTATTATGCATATAACACCCTTACCTTAGACATCCCTTACCCCTTGGTATGTTTGTGAGTTGAACCCTTGAATTCTTGTTTGATAATTTATGTCTATGGTTATTAACCCATTTCCTTAAGTTAACTATGATTTTGTAATTAGAGCAATGTGTTTAGCTATGTTCTTTTAATGATAATTTACTTCTTAATATAATCAAAGGTTTATTTCTTTTTGTATTCTTTTATTTTATGTTAATATTTTTCCATGTTTTTAGTATTTTGTATTTTATATATTTTTTAAAAAATGTAGCACATGTACACAAATCTTTTTTTTTTTGGATTTTAAGTTAGCAAATATCATTGGATGGGTCATTGGTAATGGGATATTAATTTGGTTTGGTATACTTTGCTTGGATAATTTATATTTTTGGTAAAATTATATTTTTAAGATTTTCTAATGTTAAATTTGTTTTTAGCTTATGCCTTTAAAGGATCTCTTGTTAACCCTTCATTGGTTATGCTTCTTGACCTTAAACTCCATTATTAGCTTTGGGTTAAATATAACTTATATCTTGGGCTTAGTTTTGGCTATTAACTTTGTTATAGGAGTGGTCCCATGGGTTAGTGTTAGACACCAAGCTATGTTAGATAAAATATTTAAAAATATTTTTAAATTTATAATTTCTTTTAATTTAATTTTTTCATGAGAATTTCCAATTGCACAATGTTGTCAACCAAGAACAAGAATATAAACTTGATAATCTATCCTTGAAAGAAATCTTTGAGATCACCTTGTCAACATTTGGAAGATATAGCTAGAGAGGGAGAGTTAACTAGATTAGAGAGGAGTTAGTCACAACTAGATCTATAGACAACCAAGTTCTTGTTGTCAACCCAACATCTATAGTAAGCCATATTTTCAGATTTCATTTTAGATTTAGCTTGAAAACCATCATTGATTTACCATCTTGGATATGATTTGAATCTAGTTTACAAGATAAAAGTCATACAAAGATCCTTCTCTATCTTGTTGTTGATCCAGAGTAAGATAATTTGGTATTTTAATTCTTTTGGATTTGGAATTTAAATTAGTACATTTTTATTTGATGGAGTTCTTTAATTCAACAACTATTTGTCAATTTTCTTGAATTTTTATATTTATTATTTTACTATTATTTTCCATAATTTATCAATTCATAAGATTTCATTTCATGCATGGGATGTTAGTTGATATTTTGATCACATACAATCATGTTTTTCCTTCATTATGAATTCTACCAATATATAAGCTACATAACTAGGGTTTCAAGTTATGTTTCATATTTTTTATCATAGATTTGATACCAAATGCTAATGGCCTAGAAGAACATTTTTTTTAACATCATGATGCAAATATCAAGGATCACTTCTTAGTGCATTATATATAGTTATAAGGTCATGACTAATGGATGACATCATTTTTGGATGCAACATGAAAAACTAAGAAACTTTTGTTTAGTAACTCTCAACCTTTATGCAATGGAAAATTATAAAAATAGTAAAAAATATCACTTTTAGGGCTTTCAAAATGTCTAAAAACTATGAAACAACAACTGATAATATTTTAGTAGTTTTAAGAATTTAGAATGATCATAAGTAACTTATCTTCCTTCTATGGTAATAGTTTAATATTTTATTAGGATTCATTTGATCTCATACATCAATTTAGGTTTAAATTGACACTTCAAATTTATTAGTTTAATAAATTTCCTAAGTTTGTTACCATATGAACTTTCCTTTTGGCTATATGAGTCTTTAGAAACTATCCTTTGGAGTGATGGTAAGATTATCATATTTAAGTCAAAGACCTAAGTTTGAGCTTGGGCATGACCACTCAAAGAGGTTAGCCTTTTGTTCATCTACCAACCTTTCCAAGATCCCTCTTAGTGAGATGAACAATGCAACTTCAAGTTATGATCCTTTATCTTGGTATGCACATTAGGTTCATCTCCTGACCACCTAGGGATTTTATTCATTTTATTGGATTGAAAATTAGTTATTTGAACTTAAAAATCATTTGGCCAAATTTTTGTACTATTTTATAGTGACCATATCATAAAGCATATCATGATGTGAGCTATACTCTTATAGCATGAAGCATATCATGTTAAGTGCCATCTATTATAGTGATCATAGGATAAAGCATATCATAGCTCTAAGCTAGACTTTATAGTATGAAGCATATCATGTTAAGTGTCATCTATTACAATGAAAATAACATGAATCATATCATGATGGTGAGTTAGTACTTATAAAGAGAAGCATGTCATAGTAAGTACACTTCTTTCATTTGTTTATTTGTTGGGTTTAGTAGATGGTGGTAGAGTTGTAATTTATTTTCATTATCATTATTTCATTCATTTTTGTACTTTTTGTACTTTCTTAACTACTATTTGCCTCTACTTGTAAGTAGGATTGTCCAAATACTTGATACCTTCAAGCACACTCATAAGGGCATACATTTTTTATTTGTTTATCCTTCTTAGTCCTAGGACTAATTTTATTTATTCTATGTGATTTTCACATGATTATGTTATCTTAGAAAAGGAGGATATAGAAGATACAATTGATTCCTAAAGTCATGATTTAAGATCTTCTTTGACATTATGTTTCTAGTCAAAGTTCAATTTTACACTATAATGTTAAGCTGGATTGTGGTATTGTGATGTTGTATTAGCATTTTACTTTACCTAGTTTTGGTGTAGGCCAAATTTTATTCATATTTTGTTCATGTTTCATATCATGTAGTTTTATTTGATAGTTATGCAACATTAGAGTCCAATGTCTTTTTGATGTGAATGAATATTCCTCTCTATTATTAGTTTCTTATTTGGAATTAAATTACCATTTTAGCATCTTAGTTATATTTTTCTTCTACTATAATTGATAATTTTTTGGCTTAGCTAATAAGGATTTATCCTATTTTTATCCTCAGTGTACATTTTAGGTTTAGAATAAATGGGGCTATTATCATTGTCTTAATAATGTTTTATATTTTGTTGTGTTCTTTTGTTGCCGAGATGTACCTATTTTTTGGATGTTTACAACTTTACATATTATATTTTTAGGCATTCATTTGATTTTATTATGTAGCGTTTTAAACGTTTTTGCATTTTATATAAATTATACAAGTAATGCCTTACTAGCCTAAGCTTGGCTAGTGGGGTGTTATAAGTTGGTATAAAAAATGAAGGTTTGATAAGTATTCTTAGATTTGTGGTGTAGGATGCTACCAAGAAGGATATTTGAGATCATAAACAGGAAAAATCCTAATCAAATCTATGAAAATGTTTTTGAAAATAACGTAATGAGAAATATGTTTACTTATTTCAAGAGTTAGAACCAATCCATTAGCAACAATGAATACTTTCAACTTGAAAAATCCAATAATAGTGGAAGGAGGACCATTGAGAAAGTACTCATGAAGTAATTTACAAGAATAAAAATTCTATCTATTGATAGTGTAGAGGACTTTATATTTTCTTGAAAATAATTATGTATGATTGAAGAAGTATTCCAACTCATGGGTTATGCATTAATATAATAAACTTGATTAGCTACTCATCAACTAAAGGATGTGACCTTAATTAAATACAAGTGGTGATACAAGGTAACAGATGACATAGTAATTTGATGGTGATGTGTCTTGGAGAGTGTGATTTAGTTCTTGAGATGGGCTAGTTGGCTAAATAGGATGAAAGATTAGAATATAAGAATAATATTTTCATACTTGTCTCCACAAGTGGAAAACATGTCATAATCCAAATAAGTGACCAATTAAGATTGACCTGGTAATAACTAAGAAGTTTGAACATTTTAGAATGATCATAGTTGTTACATGATCCCAGTCATTAAAAATCCCAAGTAGGAGATAGATCAAGTTCTAGTGATCTTAGTGCAAATATTAGATTCACCTTGGTAGTAATACAATGTACCAGAATATCAAGCTATTCGTAGCTTGGTATGAAGAAGAATGTGGGTGAATATGTAGCTAAGTATTTAGTCTACAACATATCAAATAAAGGCCTCAAATGATTAGTGTTTATCTTCATCCACACATCATCCTATTGTGAAAATGAAAAACAATTAGCATGGATTTGATCAATAGAAATAAAAAAGACTTCATCCTTATCATCATTGATCTTTTAATCAAATCTTTTCATTTTTTATTTATGAAAATAATAGCTAATGTAGAAGAGATTGCTTAGTTATTCCTATTTAAGATTATCAAATTACATGAAATTCTAAATAAGATTATTCAAATAGAATCCCTAAGTTTATTGCTATATTTTAATGAATTTTCAGATGAGTTTGGATTTTATGTTGAATCTTATCTAGTATTCCAACTATAGAATGATGATTAAATAAAGTGGATGAATCATATTTTAGAAAATCTGCTTCAAGCTTCTACTTTGGACTATAGAGACAATTGGAAAAAAGTTCTTTTCTTGGTAGAGTTTGCATAGAATAATAGTTATCATGTTAGTTTGAAAGTAGCATGATATGAAGTATTTTATAGTAGACCTTGTCATACATATCTGTGTTGGAATTTAATAGATAGAAAACAAGCCAAGATAGACATCATTAAAAAGGCTACAAAATAGATCGAGATTATTAGAAATAGACTACAACTAGAATAAGAGATGTACATAAAGGATGCTAACAACAGAAATGAACCATTGGAATTTAGTATAAAAATAAAGTTATTCTTAAAGTTTCATTAGTAAAAGGGATTATAAGGTTTAATAGAAGAGGAAGATAATATGCTTGTTACATTGGTTTGTTTTAAATTATAAGAAAAATTGGTGATATTTCCTATTAGCTTGATCTTTTATAGTAGTTATAGCTAATTCACTATATGTTTCATCTGTCTATGTTAAGGAAGTATGTTAAAGATCCTAGTCATAGAATTGATTGATAGGATGTAGCGCTTCAACTTGATAACACCTTTATAGAACAACTAATTCTAATTATTGACAAGATGGAGGAAAGGTTAAGAAGTAAGATTATTCCAATGATAAAATTTATTTGTGAAATACATGAAGTATATAGAAAACATGGAAATTGAAAAAACATCTATACAATAGATACCCCAAGATCTTTCAAGAGCAAGATTCTTAAGGGAGAGGAGGAGGGGTGAGGGGTGGGGGACAGGGAAGGGGAGTGGATGAGGTGTTGGAGGTAGGAAAAGGGAATTTAACATCCCTAACTTAGATACTCCTTAGTATGTTTATCATTTAAACCCTTAAAGTATTTTTTGCTAACTTATGTCTATGCTTATTAATCCC
The DNA here is from genome assembly GCA_015680685.1 of Gnetum montanum. Taxonomy (NCBI): domain Eukaryota; kingdom Viridiplantae; phylum Streptophyta; class Gnetopsida; order Gnetales; family Gnetaceae; genus Gnetum; species Gnetum montanum. The sequence continues at coordinate 169,718 of MNCI01003975.1, read as the reverse complement.
TTTTCTTATGCTAACTATGATTTTGTAATTAAAGCTATGTGTCTACCTATGTCCTTTTAAATGACATTTTACTTTGTAATATAATCAAATGTTTATTTTCCTTTTTCCTTCTTTTATTTTATTTTAAATTTTTTCAATGTTTATAGTAATTTTTTATATTTTTGGTATTTTTAAATATTCTATATTTTTTATAATTTCTAAAATTTTCTTTTCATTTAGCATATTCAGAGTAATTCTTTTATTGGAGTTTTGAGTTAGCAAGCATCAACCATTGGATGGGTCTTTCACATATAATGTAATAATTTTGCTTGGATAATTTATATTTTTAGTAAAAATATATTTTTATTATTTTATTTTTAATTTTTAATTTCATTTTAGCTTATATTTTTAAAGTATTTCATGTTAACCTTTCATTTGTTTTTCTTTTTAACCTTAGACCTTATTATTAGCTTTGGGTTAGATATATCTTGTATCTTAGGCTTAGTTTTGGCTATTAACTTTGTCATAGGAGTGGTTCCTTAGGTTAGTGTTGGGCCCTAGGTCATGTAAGATAAAATATTTTAAAATATTTTTATATTTAGAATTTATTTTTAATATAGTTTTTCCTATGAGAATTTTCTTTAAACAAATGTTTCCAATTAAGAGAAAAAATATAAACTTGACAACTTGTCCTTAAGGGTAACCTTAGAGATCATCTTGCTAATATATGGAAGATAGAGATAGAGAGGAAGGCTCTACTAGATTAGAGAGGAGCTAGTTAAATCTATATCTACATGTAACTAGATTTGCACTATCAACTTAAGGTTTTCTATAAACCATATTTCCAAATCTCATTTTAGATCTAGCTTAGATACCATCATTGATCTACCATCTTACCTAGGATTTGGAGCTAGCTTAGAAGATTAGAGCCATGCAAGGATCCTTCTTTGTAGTGTTGTTGATTCTTAGTAGAATAATTTGGTGTTTTTCTCCTTTTTGATTTGACATTTGAATTTGTGGGTTTTTATTTGGTTGATTTCTTTTATTAGAACTTGTTTAGCAATTTTCTTAAATTTTTGAATTCATTATGTTAATATTATTTTTTATAATTATTAATTTCTAATATTTTATTTTATGCATGAAATTTTAGTCAATATTTTAAACATGTTTTGACTACCTTTGACCATGTTTTTTTCTTGATTATGAATTTTTCCAATTTTTCAACTATAGAACTAGGGTTTCATGCTATTTTTTGCTCAACCCATGAGATGATGCTAGATGCTAATGGCCTAGAAGAAGAAGTTGTTTATCATCATAACGGGGATTCCAAGGATCTCTTCTTAGCAAGTTGTGACCTATTTAGGAGGTTGTAATGGAGGTTATAATATTAGAATAACATCATTTTGGATGCAACATAAAAAATCAAGCAAATTTTGTTTAGTAACCCATCATCTCCAGGTAATAGAAAATTGTGAAGATGGTAAAAAAAAAAAAACACTTTTAGGGTTTCTAGAATGCTTGAAAACTAGAAAAAAAAATAATTGATAACATTTTAGTAGATTTAAGAACCTAGAATGATCATAAGTAACTTAGATTTTCTATTTAGAAATATTTTAATATTTTATTACTATCCATTTAATCTCATACTTTGATTTTGGTTCAATTCAACATTTCAGATTTGTTAGTTTGATAACTTTTCTTTGTTTTTGGTTTTGTAAACTTACCATTTGGCTATATGAATCTTTGTGAAAAATTCATTAAAATATCAACCATTTAATAAAAATTGAATCTTAGACTTATCAACATTGGACTATGTATTAGGTTCATCTCTGCACCACCTAGGGAGGTTTTCATTCATTTGATTAGATTGAAAGTTGATTATTTTGACTCACAATTAGTTTGGACAACCTTTTGTACTATTTTGCAATGATCATAGCATGAATCATATTATGGTGATGAGCCAGAGTCTTATAGCATGAAGCATATCATGGTAAGTGTCATCTATTTGTAGCAACCATAGCATGAAGCATATCATAGTGGTGAGAAGATAATTATAAAGTAAATCATATCATGATAAGTACATTTCATTTGTTTCTTTATTCTATGGTTTTAATCAATGATGGTGGAGTTACAATTATTATCTAATAATTTTAAAATTTTCTATCATTATCATTATTTAGTTCTTCTTTGGACTTGTTTGGCAAACTTCCACTTTTAGCTACTCATGTGCATGACTATCCAACTACTTAACAACTCCAACCAAATAGATAAGGTAGTATTTTGCTAGTTTATTTACCCTACTCAATCTTAGGACTAAATCTCTTAATTTTGAGGATTTTTAAACTTAGAATAGGCGTGGTCAGGGGATGGAAATGAGTAAGTTCCCTAAATTAAAAATTCTTTAAAACAAATAACACATAAAAAACTAACATGGTTCCCCAACTTGGGTAGTCCACACTTGAAGGGTTGTTTGCTATTACACCTTTGGACTTTGTTGCTCTCAAAATGTGACTTGAAGGGTACCACACCCTATACAAGCTTTAAGCTCCACTTTAGAGGGATTCAACATAATGAATCCACTCAACTCTGCAAGGTTTTAATAAGCTTAGAATGTAGTTTTAGGATCCCACAACCTTTACAACTTGAGCTCCACTCCGAAGTGTTGTGACACTACACCAGCACTTAATTTCATAGGATCCCAACAAGCTCAAGCAACATACCTTCCCACAAGAAGCACATTTACCCTGTAGGACAACAAAAGAGAATAATAATTACAAGGAAAGAATGCAACTAGATTTGCTGGTCATTGTACTTTGAGGTACAACTTAGTTTAACCACTTACAATAGAAAAAAATAGTACAATGAGGAAAAATAACAAGAGAATGATGTATACAATGATTATTTGATAGTGACACTTGATTGTACTCAATTCTTGCACATTTCCCAATGGAATGAAGTCTTCTTATAACCAATATGTTTTTGAAATCACCTCGAAATTCATGCAACAGCTATCTAGCAATCACTAGAGACATCTACTTCAAGACTGAGATGTCTTTCTACATTCTACCTTCATTCTAGAAAGACATATTCTCCACAAGAAAGACATCTTTATCACTAGAAAGATGTCTACTATTTTTCAAAGACATCTACTTCTGAGCAACCATCAACTCAACCATAACATCTATTATTTCTTGGAGACATCTTTGCTTGATGGTAAACATTTGTTGTTTCCACAAGATGTCTTTACTGACTCTCATTTACTTTGGACAAGATGTCTGCTATTTTTGAGAGATGTCTTCTTATGATGGGAGATGTCTGCTGTTTCTTAGAGACATCTTTCTACCATAAGTTCTTCAACACTTGAGGCTTCCCTTTGATCACTAGAGATGAGCTTTGAAGTCTTTGCTCCTTGTCCATGCTCTTTGAACTCCCACATGCTTCCTTGAGATCTTAATGATGTCTTTCTTCTTCTTTTTTCTTCATTCAACTCTACTTCCAAGTCCTTTCACAACCACCAAAATACAGGCATAATTGTTCTTCCATTTTCTTTAAGGTTTTGACATATAAAAAGGTCAACAATCTTCCCCTTTTTGGTAATATCCAAAACTTAAGAACATGGGTTAGTTTAAGCATGATGTACATAAGAAGCACAACAAACAAAAACAATTCTCCCCATTTTTGGATATGAATAAGAAGGAAATGAAGGAATCACAAAAAATTTCTAAGAAGATAGATCATTCAAGAGCAAGTATTTATGGAGAGTCCTTCTAGAGCCATTTTCATCACTCCCCATGAAAGGAATCTTGTTCAAGCATCTACAATAATGATTCAACATTTAGACATTCCATAGAGCTAATAAAGTAAAATCCTTTATATCAAGAACAACCCTTTATATGTTCACTTCAAGATGCACAACAAGTCTAGGATTTTGAATGAATATCCTATCTCAAAGCCAAGGAGCCTTTTCAACAATCAATTAAATAGTAGCTCTAGATAGAAAACATGTAGATTAGAATATATGAGAAGGTTTAACTCAAGGTTTTTTCTTAGAAAAGATGATTTTTCCATAAGAATATACAATCATAAATATTCATATAATTAGAAAGGTAATCAAATTGTGCACATACATTCTCAAAACTGAATAATATGAGAGTACTAAAAATATCCTCTTATAGGTGCTTATTGATGGAGCTAACACCACATATTAACACAAGGTAGACTATCTTAATACCCCAAGGTAAATATGGTTTAAGAACTTTATGAAAAGAAGGTAAAAACATGATATTTGATAAAGCAACACATTCTAACACCTTAAAGAGCAATCAAAACCAAACATTTAATTGTCCAAAAGAAAGAAAGAAAAAGTAAATATGCATAGATGTACTTTGGGTTTTATCAAAAGAAATTGGGAACACTATATCGAGTACCAATGAGAGTACTTGAGATTCTTGAAGATGAGGACATATTTGTAATAAGGATCATAGCTACTAGAAGTGAATATATAAAAAATGAGCATTCACATTAGGTCATAAAATTTTCAGGAGCATTTACCAATAAGGATTTTCTAAAAAATCATAACATATTACCAGAAAAAGGTTCTCCTTTGCTTATTTTTTGATGAGAGAGAGTGCCTTTTGGTAAAATCATCAAAGGACTCCCCTTATACAGGTGCCTCCTTGAATGATAATTGATGATTAGGTATATGACTCTTGGTAATCCCAACAATGCATAATGTTTGGTAATCTAGTAGCATTATATGTGTTCAAGATGTGCATGGGAAGTGGGATCAAATACTTATGTTAGGGTAGTTGATTATTAATTAGCAATTAGATTACTTGAATTGATTATAAATTGAGTTTCAACCTATTGTTAATCATAGAACATAAAATATAAAATAATAAAAATAATATGCCTCACTTTGGACTAAACCATACATGCAAAAGCTACCACTAGTCCAAGTGGGAAGATAATGAACTAGGATTAAGGCATAGCGATCTAGATGCTACAACTAGTCCCATCCATGGAATTGGACTAGATCATGTGTGAACGCTTGTGATTTGTATGGATGGGCATAGGGGTACCACACTGCTCATCATTGGTGCCATTTTCAAGGATGGTGCTAGTTATCTAGATTAGTTATATCATACATGATTGTTGTAAATGTATTAATGATATATATTTTAGGAAATATTAGCTCACACATACCATAAACCAATAATAGTGTCTCTCTTACATGAAAGTGACAATGCACTATATAGCAAACACATTCATTAGAGAACTAATGAGATATACGATGAAGAAAATTGGAGTGACCAACCTTATGTAGGGGTTTCCTATGATCATGACTACCCTAATGACACTCAAAGATTGCATTCACCTAAGGAAGAAAATCCTGGAGGAGATGACATAGGTCCTAAATTAGGGAAGGCCTTTAGGCCTAAGACCTCTTCTAAACCCAAAAACAAGAAACTAAGGGACCTCGAAGAACATCACAAAAGCCATGGAAATTCTTCTAGTTCCTCATCTTCCTCTTCCCCTTCAATGTCTAGATCTAATGAAGATGAACCTAGGGGTTGGGCTAAAACATGAAATCAAACCCATGGGAAAGGTTATAAATAGCATCATCATGATTAAAAGAATAGAGATAGGCATTTCCCTCATAATTTTTTTGATAACGATGAATCCTTGTTGGCCACTAAGTGCCTAATGCATATCATAGAGGTAATAAAGATATCTTGCAAGCATTGCAAAAAGACTCATCTACCCAAGCTTGATATGAACAAATTCCTAAATTTGTGGAAGGCTATGATTCAAATCTAAAACATCATTTACAAGCCTTACATAATTCCTACACTTTCTACAACATTGAATGTAGGTGGAAAAAGCTTAAGCTCTTTCCTAGGACACTAATTGATAAAGCCAAAGTGTGGTATAGATTGTTGAGACCAAATTTAATCTGACGATGGTCTACAATGTTGGAGCTATTCAATAAGAAATACCAAACCTATGCAATATTTTCCAACTTGAGGAGATAGATCCAAGAGTGGAAGCAAGAACAACATGAACCCTTGGGCATAGATAGATATTATGCCTTGTTGAATAGATGCTCAAGCCATGGTTTCTTTGAGGAAAGGTAACTTTTCCACATCATAGATGGGCTTCATAATAAAACAAGAGAAATCCTTGGGATGTATGCCCTAGGGCAATTATACAAGCTCAAAGCCCATCAAATCAAAGAGCTAATCAAGCATGTGGCAAAAGAAGAAGGAGAGATGAAAATTGGAGAATGTCAAGAAATATCAATGGGACCTATCTCTTCAACAAAAGGAAGTCTATATCTATGATAAGGAGAACAAAATTTCTCTCGATAGGATGACCCTGCAACAAACCTTGCTAATATAGAAGTCTATCGATGAACTTGAAGCAAAGTTTAATAGGATGTCCAACTAGATATATGAAAGCATTTTAACTCTCATTGATATGGTCAAGGAGAGGATCATGTAAAATAAGCTAGGTGATCATACTAAACAAAGGATATAGAACCAAGAAATAGTTAGGAATCATTTTCGACAACTAGGAAAAATGGTATAATGGATGTGATATCTATGTATATGATCATCTGAGGGCCATTACCTAGTCTTGTTGCATTTATAAGATTATTGGGAAAGTGCCTTAAATCCAAAGTTTGTGCAAAAGCACATGCCTAGGAGATTTCCTCTCCCACAAGGTAATTATAGAGAGCCCCACAACCAATTGTACCATCCTAGGGGGACCCATTACTAGCCTCAACAAGGTCATCAACTGCAGTGGCAACAACCACAGTTGTGGGAAAGGCCATCACCAAATCAGCCATATCTATTGAAATTGCAAGGATGTTATGTTCAACATCCTGTTTCTCCAACAAGTTCTACATCATGTACTTCCAATCACCACTACCACTCTCCCAAGTACCATCAATCCATGAAATCCACTAAAGGATGATCACCTTGCACCTATTACCATCTAGCCTACCCTCAATATTCTCATAATCCACCTTATTATATGCCACCACCAGCAACACAAGAAGGTTTGGTACTAGAATATCAACAAAAAAGTGCTACTTGTGCTATGAATGTGCATAGACATGCTAACACTAGTGGGTCTCAACTGCCACATAGGAAACATCCCTTTTGGAGGAAAGGTCATAAGCCAAATTAGGCCATGCATGGACCCACCATATTATCCAACCTAGCATAAGGCCAATTTGGTGCACCAGCTTCCTTCTGTCAACTAACATCCCTTGATTGTACACAAGGGCCACCATTCATTAGTACTCCAATCCCAAATCTAAGTAATGAATCTAATAGTATGGGGAGACAAATAAATCCATGCATACCATATCCTGATCAAGGATGCAATTGTGTGCTGGCCATCCATAATGTTAACACACCTCATACCCTGATCCACCATACAGTTAACCATCAAGTGTGTGATTGAAAATTTTTTTACCTAACCACAACACCACAAACAGACATCCAGTGGCTGGGGCATGAATGGTTACCAATGTTTCATACATGCATGGATCCTATTTATCCACTTATTAATCCTTATCACAGCCAAATGTTTAGTTGTGGGGGTCACTCCCTATTCTAATCTTCAAGATTCTTAAGTGTTTTTCATCTTTTTATTTTACACATTTTTTGTTTTATAACTTTTTTTTTACACATTCTTTATTTTACATATTCTTATTTTCATGTTATTAATCTTTTTTAATTTTTTTTACACCATCATTAGTACATTTTCTATTTCTTGAATATTTTATACTTTCTTTTATATTTTTTTCATTTTATTTTGATGTGATTTTCTAAATTTTTGTTAATAAGTGCCAAGTACAATGGTAATGCATTGATTGATGGTGGTATGTACTATTTTTTTATTTAATTGTTGGTATCTAGATTCTAGCTTTGAATTTCATTACAGATGATTAGGACATGGTTTCATTTTCATGAAACAAGTAGTGAGTCCATAGCATCCACCCATCCACAAACTCTATGGCTTTCCTTGTTCTAGAAATGTGTAGTCTCTTTTTAATTAACAAAACTTTAACAAATTTGTAACTTTGGTAGTTTTTGGAATTGGAAAGGATTTAAATGTTTGAACATGGTGTGAATTCAAGGGGATTTGGTATTCTTTGTGCCTTTTTGTTTTCCTGGGTGCATGTGTGTTTTCATGGATTCTTATTGTTTTGTGTTAACTAATAAAAGGAAGTTGAATAAATATTTGCATGGTGTGGTTCTCATAAAAAAATAGAAAAAAAGAAAAAAAACAATGGAAACTTAAATCACATCCCTTAGACAAAATCAATGCATATGTCTTTGCATGGTGCGATTCCCATTTCAGAAAAAAATGATGAGAACTCAAGGCACACCCCTTAGACAAAATAAATGGGCTACAAGCATTGGTTATGAAACTAGAAAGATATGTTACCCATGCCTGAAGGTGCCCTCTAACTAAGGCCCTTCCTTACTTCCTACTTCTCTTTTCTTCTTTAATAAGGAACAATGGTTGTTCTATGGGAGCACTCTTGTGTCTCAAGAGAATGGATTGGTCTTAGAATGGTGATGTGAAGTCACTAAACAAGGTTGGTTTTGGTCTAGACTAATGATGGATCTTATCAAAGTCATTTAACCATAAAATCCAAAAGGGACTTCATGTGACCTTTATCAAGAACTCCATTCCACTTTCTCTCATCCATCTATGCTTTCCATGTTTCACCTCACTACTGATTTCATGTTCTTATTCAATGTCCTGGTTTGATGTGTTAAAATTCTTAGGTAGTTTCTCTTGGGTTTTTGTCCTTAACCTTCTGTAATCATTAATCATCCATGAAGCCCACAAAATTTTTTTTTAAAGCTATGCAAGGGCATAAAAGGCCTGTGCTTTCTTTGGGGACAATCCACTTGCATATCTTTTGGTTGGGTTAGTTAAGTTCTTTACCCTTAGACACTCTTAAAATCAAATCTTTTTGTTTATCCTATCAATGACATTTAATTGTGCACATCTTCATAGCATTTTTTAATAAAATTTTATTTTTATTGTTGTGAATTCTTACACCCTCTTCAAATATTTCCTTGTGTCAAACTTTTTCAAATGTAATGAACCACTTCTCTATTTTACCCTATTTGTTAGCCTTCTTGCTAACACTCCTAAAGGAATCAATTTACCACAGTCACAACCTAGCCAAGTGTACCCACTAATAAGACAAGGCATTTAATAGCTATGTGTTACACATTGCATACTAATTCATGATTTTGTTGTGATTGTAGTGGGAAGCATGGATTGGAAGCCGGACTATCTTCACTAAGGATGATGTGGCAGTACCACATGATGTAGACCATTCATAATCATTGGATCTTGTCTCTTACTCTTTAGATACAAGAGGCATTGGATGTTAGTTTTATCCTTGGTGTTCACTTCTCTTATCATGAACACCCAATTTTGTAAAGATTGTAACTCCATATACTTGGGCACTTAGAGTTTGTTTGTTCCATCTAAGTTAGTTTGTATGTTAGTCAATAATCCCATACCTACCCAATATTTTATAAGGAACTTGTTCCTCATCTTTTTCACTTGAGGATGAATTTTTATTTAGTTGTGGGGGTATGATAAATTAAGTTTTTTTCATGTGCTCCATTGTTGGGTACCCGACATCGAAGCCTTGTTGTTGGGTATCTAATGTCGGAGCCCAGATGTGATGTCAAGTATCCGATGTTACGAGATATACTCTAGTCTATAAATATAGCACTTGGGCCCACAATTTCCAGTCAGTTTTAATATAGTTTTTCATAGTTCTATAAATAAAGTAGTTGAAATCTTGCTATTTTATTTTGTAATCTTATAGAACAGATATTGAGTGCCCTTAGAATGGATCTGAATTTGTTGTATGAAGTCTTATTTGAGTGGCAATGTACCTAAATATATTCCATGAACAATAATAAGATTGAGATTGATTCTTATTCATTGTGGCATTTTGACTTAGATTAGATTTAGTTTCCATGAAATTTACTTTTCATGTACTTATTTAATATTTACATTTTAATGCATATTAATTAATTAAGAACATAACTACGATCACTTCGAGCATGTGTATGACTCTTGGTAATCCCAACAATGCTTAACATTTGGTAATCCAGTAGCGTTATTTGTGTTTAGGATGTACATGGGAAGTGGGATCAGATACTTATGTTAGGGCAATTGATTATTAATTAGCAATTAGATTAGTTGAATTGATTATAAATTGATTTTCAACCTATTGTTAATCATAGAACAATAAAATATAAAATAATAAAAATCATATGCCTCGCTCTAGTCTAAACCATATGTGACAAAGCTACCACTAGTCCAAGTGGGAAGATAGTGAACTATGATCAAGGCATAGTGATCTAGATGCAACAACTAGTCCCATCCACAGAATTCAATTGGATTGTGTGTGAATGCTTGTGATTCATATGATTAGGCGTAAGGGTACCTCGTCGCTCATTAATAAGCTATGAGAGCACTTCGAAGCTCTTCAAATTTTAGAGTTGAAAAATCTCTAATTTCTTACATTTTCATTACTGTGGACTTTTTGGTGTGTTTTGGTGTGCTAAAAACATTAATTAAAATAGAGAAAAAAGTTGTTTGCATGGTTGTATGATTATTACATTTGTAGGACAACAGACATGTGAAACCCAGATGAGCCAAAGAGGACAAGAAACGAACTATCCTAGAGCTCAAAGGAGAAGGTCATCAACATGTCCTTAAATGAACATCCAAAGAACATGGGCAAGGACTTAATATTGTACAAGCAAATTAGACATCATTAAAGTATAAAAAAGATTAAGATTACAGAAAAGGAACAATGCATTCATCATGGAAGAGAAAGTGAATAAAGACATCTCTGGGAAGTAGCAAATGTCTTGGTAGATTTCGAGAGAACTTAGACAAAGACATCTTTAGAAATAGAAAGACTTCTTTCTTAGAAAAAGATGCCTTTTGCAAGGCAGAGATGTGTTTATAGATTTCATAAAAATTCTAAAAAGACATCTTCCAAAAGACAAATATGTCTTCCATAGTAGAGACTTCAGAAAGCCATCTTTCAGGAAACAAAAACATCTTCCCAAGATTTAAAGGCAAATTAAATGAGATGTCTTAGGCATGAGAAAGACATCTCCCATGACCATTAGTTAGCCGTTGCATGAGTTTTGAGAAGGATTTAACAACTCGGTAGTTATAAGAAGACTTGATGTAAATTGGGAAAAGTACAAGCCTTGTTGTATTCATTGTACAGTCATTTGTAATCATTGAATTCTTTGTTGCTCTTCATTGTCTTATCATTTTGGCTTGGTAAAGTATGTTGTGCCTAACTATGCAAGGATCAACAAATTGAGTTACAATCATTCCTTGTAATTCTTGTTTCTATTGCCCTATGAGGTTGAATTCCTTGAGCTTGTCAGGATGCGATGGGATTGAGTTGTTGTTGTTGTGGTATAATACTCTGATGTAAAGCTAAATATTGTAAAGGGGATGCAAGCCTTAAAACCACATTTACAAACCTAATAGAACATTATGGGGTTAAGTGATTGGTTCTATGGTATAATACTCCAGAGTGGGGCTTGAAGCTTATAAAGGGTGTGGAACCTCTAATCACATTTTGAGAGAAATAAAGTCCAGAAGTATGCTTGCAATTTACCCTTTGAGTGTGGAGTACCCAAGTTGGGGAACCATGTAAATTCATGTGTATGCTTTATTTGTCTAAGTTTTGATTTGGGAAACTTATTCATCTCCCCCTTCTAAGTGCAATGATTCACAAGTGGTATCGGAGCTTGGTACTCTTTGTTTCATCAAGAGTGAACAATGGAAGGGACTTCTTACATAAAGCCACCCATGTTTGATGGATTCAACTTTTCCTATTAGAAAGCTAGAATACAAGGATTCTTTGAATTTATGGAGTTCAAAGTATGGGGGTTAATATTCAAAGGCTATGCTCCACCCATCGATGGCACCACCAACATCATTAAGCCTTACAACAAATGGCCTCAAGAGGAAAAGGATAAGTTCATGTTTGATTCAAAAGTAAAATTTTTTTTATCTTGTGCATTGAATAAATCTTAATTCAATAGGGTAGAAGGATGTAAAATGACCAAAGAAATTTGACAAACTTTAGAAGCTATTTATAAAGGAATCTCTATTATTAAGTAATCAAAATTTTTAATTTTGCAAAGTGAATATGATAAACTCAAAATGTGAGAAGGTGAGAAAATCAAGGATTATTTTTCTAGAGCTAATGATCTTGTTCTAGCCATTAGAGAAATAGGGAAAGACCTGTCATCATCAAAATGCTTAGAACTCCACAATTGGAGTTTTGGCCTAAGGTCATAGCCATGGAGAAAATTAGAGATTTCTTAACTCTAAGATTTGAGGAACTTCAAATTTCTCTCATCGCCTATGAAATGAATCTCATAAGTGAAAGACTGATTCAAGAAAAACCTATTACTCTAAAGACTACCTCAAAGGAGAAGGAAGTTAATGAGCATGATGAGGGCAATAAAGACAAGATTTCTCCTCTCAAGGAGACTACAATGATTACTTACAAGAAGAAATAGAGGGACATCTTAGAAACAACAAAGACCAAATTTCTTCAAAGATAGAGAAAGAGATAGAAATTTTTTAAATTCTTCTAATCTAGATTTTTCTTCCATAGAGTGTTGGATTTTTGGAGGAAATTTCCATATGACCTTTGAATGCCCTAGTGATCTAAATGACAGAAAAGTTCAACCAAAGAATAGATCCATTGACAAGGAACTAAAAAGACCAACTTTTATACAAGTTGGTGTGACAGTGAGCAAAGTGAAGAAGAAGCATGTAATTCTTCTAAAGATTCTCATCTCATCTGCATGGTGCTTACTGATGAATCTTCCTTACATATGGCTAAATAACATGGTAAGTGTGATGGTAGATATAGTAAATTTAAAGAAGAAATTTTTCTCTTACATCATTTGATTAGGAAGGTAAAGAAACTAGTGCTTTCTAAGTTAAATGATATTCATGCTAAAATGAAAGAAGAGATCTCAAACATAAAAGAGGAGATCTCATACATAAAAGCTAAGATTCAACAACTAACCTCTTATAATAAGGATTACAAAAAAAATTCAAGATGAGGAAATTCCTAAAAATCAACCAAAAAATTCAAAGGAAGTGACACTTGAAGTTTCGAGCTCAAAGTCAAGCATAGTAAGGTTTGCTAATTTTGATCATAAGGATGAGATTATTTTTATATGTAAAAATTATGGTTTTATGCAAACTCCTGATTATGTTGATCAAAATAAGATTAATGCATGGTCTTGTCAAAGAGGCTTTGGTAAGGAAATTGTGCAAGTATCAATAAGTGAGAATGAAGAAAAATGGAGTACTGAAAATAATGCAAGGAGTAATTAAGGGTTCTATTACAAGGGACATGAAAAATAGTGACATCACATACACAATCTAATGAAAGAGAACCTAAGAATGAGGAGGTACTTCATGATAGGACACATCATCTCAAACTTTATTAATCTTTTCAATTTATTGGCAAGAAAGATAAGTCAAGGTAAGTCTCTATCTCTTTACATGCTAGTTAATAAGTCAAGGTAAATATCCATGTGTTAGATAAAAATGTGGAATAAGTGTCTAGAGCATTTCTCATATTCATTCATGATATTAATATAAGTGATTTTGTAAAGATTTATAATAGTTCTTGTAATTATTTCCCTTGGATATTTTTTTTTTGATTTCTTGTCTTGCTATTTAGTCTTGCTTAATTTGAAATTCTTGTGATGATTCTATGCTCTTAGTCTTTGGGATGATTTTTCCATTTTAAGATAAGAAAAACCTTTAAAAAATTCTATCAATGTTGTTGGTTGAAGATATAGATCTCCACAAATTAAGCTTAATGTTCATCTACAGTTATAATGTGTTTGTGGTTTTTACACATTGATTTTAAAAGCCCAAGATAAGTAGCACATAAGGGAAGCCTACATCTCAATCATCTTACGGGCCATAAATGTAGGGGAAGTCCATGGAGACATTAGCAAAAATGCACAATTAGTAAGAAAAGAAATTTAAGAGGTATTTATTGGGATGGAAAAATCTTGAATGGTTGTGTATTAAGACTTTAAAATGTACTTAACGATATATAAATACTTAGTTTCTTATTAGCATCTATTGTTTGTAAATGATTGTGGTTGTTGTATTGACTTGTAATAAAATCAAAACATGATAAATTCTTTTGGTTGAATCTAGAATTACATGATGCTATCTATTAGATCAAGTCTTCTAATCTTTGGTTTTTAGCATCAATCTTTGTTGGTCCTCATGGATTTTGAACCGACAACCCATCTATCCAATGTTTAATCATACACTTAAGCATGAAGTATATATTTTTATACAACAACAACTTGATATTATGAGCAAGGCCATGATCATTTTTGGGTATTTTTTCTTTTGATTGAGTTATCCATTGAATAATTTATTTGGCATGGTCGGTTTCAAGTCATAGATTATTATATGCTCATTTACCAAGATGAAGATCCATATTACTTACTTATGTTGAAGATAGATTACTTCCTCCTCAACATTCACACTTCACTTTAAGCTTAAATATTGGTTTAAAATCTTGGATCAGTTCTTGATATATGTGTGGAAACACTTATAATATTCTTACTTTCCTATTTGTGTGATACTTGATGAAACACCTATTTCTATATGCTCTATCTTTACTATTAAATGACTATTTTTACGTGAACATATTTACATTAGGATAGAATTTCAAGAAGTGTATGAATGTATATTTATTAGCATGTTTTATTTTTGATCAATGGTTTTGAATATTTCATTGCCTTGAACAACCATTAGAGTATGCATGTCTCACTCATAGGTTTGACCTTTAAAATTGAATGTTGATGGTTCTTATTAAATTAATTACAGCCCCTTATTTTGACCTCAAAAGAGTAGTTTTCAAAGATGAAGAATATTTGAATTCAAAGCACCTTTCACTACTAATGAATTCTTTTTTTAGAGATAAGTTGCGTAATTTTCAAAGACTTTACTTTACTTCAAGGTTGAAATTCACTTGAAAGGCTCGTTGTCCTCTTGCTAATTTTGGGGCACCTATTCATGGACTTGATATATACATATTCCCTATATCTTTTTAGGTTTATGAGTGATACTTGTCTCTCCATATTATGTTGATATTATTATTCTTTTCTATCTTTCTATCCAAGTTTGTGCACCTTATCCTTTTTTTTTCTATTTAAAAAGGATGTGATGAAGTGTTTAATGGTCGCTATGTATACTAGGCCACGTATACGAGACCCCGTATACATGGCCGTGTTGATGCGGCCCCATTTATGTGGCCCCCGTCGACGCATCCTTCCATGCGTCGACGTGGCCCCGTTTACGCGGCACCTATTCTAGCCTATAAATAAGAGGGCTCCCACCTCTCTTAGGTATCTTTCAAGTAGTTGTATTGAAGCCCTTACATTTTGTTTCCATAGGTGTTAGAATATTTTCCTAGTGCATGCCTACAGTGTGATGCTTGTAATTGTATGACACCTTTATTCGAGTGTGGCGTACTTGGACGTGCATATGATCGGAAATAAAGATTGAGATTACTTCATCATTGTAGCATTCACTTAGTTTTAATTATTTAATTTTTATTGTTATTTATTGTTTTCTTAGTTAATATTTCTTTATTATTATTTACTATTCCCATTATTAAATGCGAAATGAGTACGACTTAATCATGAGCATTTAAGTGTGACTACTTGGTAACCTAGTAGCGTACTTAGGATCTACACTTGGTAATCCTAGTAGTAGTCATGCACGAGGTCCAAGATGTGTACGGATGATTAAGGAACGGATGCTCATCGCACTTAGGTTAGCTTAGAATTCATTTCCTATTACTCATTAGTTTAATCAAGATTATGTTCCATTGTCTCTAGGAGTAGCATTAGTTTAGGATCATATCATACGCCTCACTCTGGACTGAACCATACATAACAAAGCAAATGATAGTCCAGGTGGGAAGACAGTGAATTACAATCAATGTGTAATGATCTAGATACCACAACTAGCCTATCCATAGAGTTCGACTAGATTGTGCATGAACGCTCGTATTCATATGGTTGAGTGTAGGGGTACCTTGCGGCTCATCATTGGTGTCGTTGCCGGGAAACTATTAGTCTTACATGCATCATCTAACCTTAGTAAAATTATCATTCACATCGTTGGAACGGACCTAGGATAGTAGCATTTATGCATGCTAGGTGGATTAAAGTAAATGTAAGGTACACTAATTAAATGGATCATCTAACATCGAATATGACTTCTTCTCACAGGCGAGATGTATCCAACCCATCGGTGCCACAAGAATGTTGGGTGGTATACAAGCATCCCGATGAATATGTCCCTGATATCACATTCATCCTACATCAGGATGAGCATCTATGATGGAGGGACATGGAGGGAAACATCATGCTACCACTTGATTGATCAGCTCCTGGAATGCTATTTCACAATCTTGCCAGATTGGGCATCCAGGAATGTGGAGTGGAGTACGTCATGGAGGACCATGACTACTGGGACTATCATCCCACTAAGGCTTAATGAGCATGAGACCAGTAGTAGGCAGAAAGATATGAACACCTAAAGGGGAAACAATTCAGTAACCCCTTATTTTTGCAAGGGCTACAGGACGATGGGGAACCCATCTTTCATGATTCCCATTCTACCAAACTTCCCCTGGGATAGTAGATCCTTTAGTCCATCATCCAAAACAAGCCTCCAAGTGACTAAGAACCTCAAGGGGATGGACGGTCATGTAGCAAGGATGGGTAGGATAATCGAGGCTATCATTAGGGTAGAGGGGGAGATCGACACTGGAGCGGTGATGACTCTTCTCCCTCTTCTCCATCCTCTCGCTTTCCTATACCTTCATCCAGTTTAGGCTTTGATCGTAACCGGGGTAGAAAGGTGTGAAAGGATGGTGGTCGAAAGGGTTGAAAGGGACAATGTGAGGAAATGTATGACCAATTGCACAATGCTCACCATCATGAAAGGAGGGGTAGCCAAAATTATCACAGACATCATGGTCCTTAGCAGGACTATGACTCGGATGAGCCGTTTTTGGCTACTTGGAGCATGCTCCAGATCACCAAGGTAGTTTAGATCCCTAGTAGGCACATAAAAGATAGCTGGACCAAGTGCATCGATATGAACAACATTCCCAGATTTGAAGGGGGATACAACTGTGATCCGCAAACTCACCTGTAGGTGTTCCATGACACCTGCACCCTACAAAACATTGAAAATGATTGGTAGAAGTTGAATCTATTTTCCCTCAAACACTCATCAAGGAAGCAAAAAACTAGTACCAATCCTTGGAACTGGAATTAATCAAAAGATGGAGTACGATGCTTGAGATTTTCAATTACAAGTATCAAACGTACTCCAGAGTGGTGAATCTGAGACGACAAATCCAAGGTTGGAAGCAAGGGAATCATGAACCCTTGGATGCATCCATGAGTAGGTACTATTCATTATTGCATTGGTTCCCTATCATGGCTACTCTCAGTGGGCACAGCTTCGCCACATCATTGATGGGCTCTATTTTGAAATGCAAAAGATCCTTGGCGTGTATGCCTAGGGATGACTGTTGGAACTAAGGGCCCATCAATTGTAGCACCTCATTGAGCAAGTGGCCAAGGAGGAAGGGGAACTTGGAAAGAAGGAGAGTGTAGAAGAATTTAATTAGGATCCCTCCATCAGAAAGAGGGAGATCTGATTCTATGACAAGGAGGAGGAATCATCACTAGAAGTAGCGGTGAACCAAAATACCTTGTCTTTACAAAAGTTTGCATTTGAAATATCGGCAAAGGTTGATAAGATGTGGGACTCTTTGGATGAAAAATTCTAGAGTGTGTTGAAAATTGTAGAGGAGTCGAGAAAAAAAGGTAATGATCATGATCAGTGCAGGAAGAAGGAAGCTGAACAAGCCCAACATAAGGATAAGGGTAAAGTTGCTGTAGTAGAGTAGGTTGCAGACTCTGACATCGAGGAGGATGAATGTGGCATATGCCAATATGAACATCCTAAGGGATGTTTCCTTGTGGTATCACATCTTCAAGAGTCTGGGGTGTACACATTGAATCCTCTCTTGGCGAAGAGGCAAACACCCCGAAGGTTGCCTTACCCACAAGGCAACCTAAGGCAGTTCCACTAGTAGCAAGGATACTATCCAAGTGAAGCACCATTGCAACCTTATGAATACTTCCAGTAGTGGAAGCACCCACAAGTGTGGGGGATGCCACCTCCAAGGTAGTAGTACCCTTACAAATAGCCAAATCCCTATGGGTACTACATTCAGCAACTAGTCTCTCCATGAAACTCTTCCAGTCATGCGGCCTTTCAAAGTTATTACCACCCCATGGAATGTTTTCAACCTCAATCTCCATCACCCAGAGGGGAAAACCCACATCTCTTCTATCCTCCATCACCTGCTCCTGCCACTCCTTCTCCACAACATCCCACTCAACTACCACCTGCTCCACCTATGCAGGGAGAGATACCACCATATCCATAGCAACGAAACACTACGAGGGCTGTCAACCTACAACTGGCACCTCAGCCAAGTGGACCGGAACCTAAACCATGAAAACGTCCTCTTTTTCGGCCCAATAATCTGAACATACCCTTACATACACTTGTGGCTAGTGCCTCTAAACCTCCAAGCACCTCCACTATTCCACTGCTCGAGCAGCCTTCAAGCCAAGCACACTCCAACATCTAAACGGTCATGCTCACACATGTCGTGACTGACTAGATAAAGGCCAGTTATCTTTCCCAGAAATTGACTGATTCAGGAAGCCCCCTCATCTATCTTCAGGTGGTAGGGAATGAGCCATGGAAAGCTCTTTTGGACTCAGGGTCAAGAGTCAATTTGATCTCTCATGACATGTCCAAGAACTGAAACTTGCCCCTGCTAAAGACAAGCAACATTCGGCTCGAGCTAGCAAACCAATCCATCATCATTTCCTTGGGATTGGTGCAGGACATTGTGACCACCGTTTGCGGGTGGTCTTATCCTACTAATTTTCTTGTCATCTGTGTGGAGAATTGCAAGGGAAACTTCCCAATCATAATGGAAAGAGCCTGGCTAAGCACGGTGGATGCACGATTAGGACTCCGAGATCTTTCCCTTGAAATTTCAAAGGAAAATCCTTTTGGAAAGATCGAGAAGAAGCGCGTTCCATGCATCATGTACAGTGACACAAGGTGCAACTTTATGCAGCAATTATGGTCCACTAAGCAGATATCCATTCAAGCATGCAGTCGGTGTACTAAGGAATCACCAGTCCAACAGTGCCTATATGCAACAGCCACCAATCAAGAGGGCACCTAGTGGTTGACAGCTGATCCTGCTAGCAGTGCATTGTGCATGGAATCATCTGAGGGGCTTGTATGAGCCTATGTAGAAAGTATGGATGAAATGGAAGAGGTTCATCAACAAGTATCCACTGTTGATGATCATGATGATTAGGGAAAGCTGCAAATCCCTGAAAGCTTCAAACAAGAGCCCCTAGAGCTCAAGTCTTTACTGGGTCACTTAGAATCTACATTTTTGCGAAATGGAAAGCTAGTAATTATCAATGCCATCCTTGTTCATGAACAAAAGAAAAAGTTGCTGAAGGTGGTGAAAAAATGGGATGCTACATTTGCATGGTCATATCTTGAGTTAACTGGAGTTGATCCTAGGGTCTGCCAACATCAGATCTATATTGACCCCTCCATGAAGCCACGACGATAGCCACAAAGAAGATTGAACCCCAAACTGAAGCAGGTCGTCAAAGATGAAATTGAACAATTGCTAAAGGCAAGGTTCATCTATTCTATTGCCGATAGTGAATGGGTCAATCCACTCATTATTATGCCAAAGAAAGGTGGCAAATGGAGGATCTGTATCAATTTCTGATTGCTCAACATGGCTACCTTCAAGGATCACTTTCCACTCCCATTTGTAGACCAGGTGTTGGATACCATTTCAAGGCACTGATATTATAGTTTTTTGGATGATTATAGTGGCTATAACCAAATCCAAATAGCACCAGAGGACTAGGCCAAAACAACTTTCACAAGTCCATGGGGGACTTTCACATACAAGAAGATGCCTTCTGGCCTATGCAATGCACCTGCCATGTTCCAACACCTTGTCCTTAGCATCTTCCAACAACAAATTAGCAATGTGGTAGAAGTCTTCATGGATGAATTCTCTACCTATGGGACCATGTTCGAGCAAGGCTTGGACCGTCTTGAGGAGGTTCTAAAAAGGTGTGTAGACACTAATATGTGGCTCAATTAGTAGAAAATACATTTAATGGTCCAAGAAGGCATTGTGCTAGGGCATCGCATCTGACAGATAGGGATTAGTGTGGACCCTGAAAAGATCAAGGTCATCCAAGGAATCACTCAACAACCAAGCACCATAAAAGATGTTTGATCATTCCTTGGCCACACTGGTTACTATCGGCGCTTCATTGAAAACTTCTCGAAGATTGCCAAGCCATTGGTAGAACTTACAAAGAAAGATGATCCGTTCATTTGGACCAAGGAATATGAATTGACATTCCAATTTCTTAAACAGAAACTCATAGAAACTCCAATTCTGCACCTGATTGGTCCAGGCCCTTCCACATCATGATGGATGCATCTAATTATGCCTTGGGGGCCATGCTTACACAATGTGACGATCAGAAACGTCCATACTATATCCATTGTGCAAGTTGTAGCATTGTGGGTGCTTAGCTTAACTACACCACCACCGAAAAGGAGTTAATGGCGATGGTGTTCGCCTTGGAGAAATTCCGACACTATGTGCTTGGACACAAGGTGTTCGTGCATACTGACCATAGTGCTATCTAGTTCCTAATGAACAAACCAACGATGAGCCCCGCATCATCTGGTGGTTGATGATTCTTCAGGAGTTTGACCTCACCATGGTAGATTGGAAGGGAACCAAGAATGTGGTTGCTAATCACTTGTCTCGATTATGATGGGATGATGCAGAAGAGGAGGAGCCCCTTTCTGACCAATTTTCAAAAAAACTCCTCTTCATAGACGCAGTCGATTCACAGGTGCCCAAAGCATCACTATGGTTCAATCACATCCTCACCTAACTCACAACTTAGGAGCTACCCAAGGAGTGGGACCATCAGTAGAAACAATAGTTTCTCCATAAGGCCAAGCACTTCATGGAAATCAATGGCCATCTTTATAAGATGTGCATAGATGGCTTGGTTCGATGGTGTGTCCCTGATGACGATACACTATGCGTCCTCCAAGATGCTCACAAAGGCCCTTGTGGGGGCCACTATGTTGGATGCTGCACAACCATTAAGATCCTGCTTGCAGGATATTACTGGCCCACAATTTTTAGGGACACACAATGGTTTACATGCTCTTGTGAACAATGCCAACGAGATGATAGGATGACTACATGGATGGAGGGACCTCAATAGTGGATCCAACCACTAAAGCCCTTTAACATTTGGGGCATCAACTTCATGGGGCCCATCATAGCCCTATCCAAAAAAAGGCATACATCATCGTAGTTGTGGACTACTATACAAAGTGGGCAGAGGTGGTTGTTGTCATCAACTATTCTTCAAACACCTCCACACGATTTGTCCAATAGCAAATCATCAATAGGTTTGGAGTGCCACGTGCACTCATATCGGACAATGGAACTCATTTCACAGGTGTTACTTTTTGAAAACTCATGCAACACCCATAAATTCACAACAACTTATCACCCCCAAGCCAACAACCAAGCTAAAGTCACCAATAGGGAGATTACCAAGATCCTCACCTACACCATCAACAAATATAGGAGGGATTGGAGCATCAAACTTAATGATGTCCTTTGGGCCTATCGCTCCACTTGGAAACTTCCTGTATGGTACTCTCCCTATGAGTTAGTATACAGAAAGTTGCCAAAACTTCCAATCTAGGCAGAACTCCAGACACTATCCACAGCCAATGACTTAGGCCTTGACCTACCACTAGCACAACGTGAATGACTTATCAACCTAAGTGTGCTAGATGAGAATTACTTAGTGGCCCTATCTTCAACGAGATCCACAAGGCCTACAACAAAAAATGTCATGATCTTAGGCTTCGGAAGGTCACATTTAGACACAGAGATAAGGTGTTATATTGGAACCCCTCACATGTATCTCAACCAACCAAGTTTCAAACACTGTGGGAGGGACCTTACATTATCTCTGAAACCTTTCCATCCAGGGCCTTACCTACCCACAAACCTGAAGACCCCATAAGAATGTAGTTGGTCAACGAGCAACAATTGAAACCTTTCCATGAACTCCACTTAACCAGTGATACCACCTCATCATCACCAGGATAGCCTCGCTCCATTTTTCACATCTCCTACTTTCCACCCAGTCATGGGGGAGACCATCATCCCTACTAATCCATTCCACTACACCCTTCACTATTTTGTAATTTTTTGTTTTACACTTTTTTTTTTCAACATTGTTCATACGTTTGACAATTCTTGTTAATATTTTCCTTTCTTTAATTATTTTCCATTTCTTTGTGTGTGTTTCATTTTTATGTGATCGCTAATAAGTCGTCTTATTGTCATCAAGTGTCTAGCGTGGATGGTTTCCATTGTGATGGATCATGTACAATAGTCCACCTAGTTATTTGGCTCCTGCCCTCACATGGTTATCCTTGGACTTTATGTCTATTTTTAGCTCATACAATCAGTAGTGAGTCCATGTCATCCACCCATTCATCCACTCCATGGTTTTTCTTCTGTTGGAAACATGCAACCCCTTCACTTAAAAACATTGTAATTAATGTGTGACTTGTATAGTTCCCAGACTCGGGGATGACCCAATGGTTTGAATTGGGTGTGACTTCAAGGGGAATGCAACATTCATTGCCTCTCCCATCCCCTGGGTTGTTGGTGTGTCCTTACAAGTTTCTTACCACATCACATCCTTCTCTACAAGGAAGTCACTAGGCAATTCAACCTTGAATGGTATGGTCCTCACCGAAAAAATTCAAAAACAAAAAAACAACAAAACAAATAAACATGAGGATTCAAAGCACACCTCTTGGTCGAATGCATGCAAACAAGCATGGGTCTTTGCATGGTGTGGTTCCCACGAAATAACAAGACAATGAAGAAAATAAAATCATCACTATGTGGGAATTCAAAGCACACCCCTTAGACTGCCTCTCATGGGCCACCAAAACAAGTTATGGGACTCAGCCTATCCCCTCTAACTTCGCCCCATTTCACTTCCTTCTTCTCATGCCTATTGGAGTGGTGGTTTCCTATGGGTACACTCTACTACTTGGCAGCTGGATGGGGCTTCGCCTGTTGCTGCGAGGTCACTGTATGTCGTTAGTTTTAGGTATGAACTTAGGAATGGTCCTACCGGGTCACTTAACCACAAATTCACATGGGGTTTCACATGACCAATGATTGGAATTCCACTCCTCTCATCTCTCTCTCACTCACTTCTCTTCCAAACTTACCTCACTATCCATCTTATGTTTTGAAGGTTCGTCGTGATTTCCATGTACTCCTAGTGCCTTGGCAGGATCTCTTGGGTAGCAATTTTAACTTGCAAGCACCATTTCTTGACCTCGGGGCCCATGGACCCTAGTGTTGAGGATATGCAGGGGCTACTAAGGCTATTTCCTACTATGGGGAGGACCCACCTACATATTCTTGGTCCCACTTATTAAGTCTCCCATCCTTTGGATTTCATGGTTGATTATTTTCAGGGTCCTATCACTCGATTTCCTCTCCGTGGAGTTCTTTCTCACCAAATTCTCATACCTTTGACTCTTTTTCTAGCCCAAGTTACCTTCCTCATGTTCTCGATTGCATTCTTGGTCTCTTACACCCTTCAACTATCCCAATTTGGCATTTTAAATTTATTTTTTCAAGCTTTTTATGGGTTGGTCAATGTTGGTCAACGAGTGCAACCCCTTACATATATGGGGCCCCGTATATGTAGCCCCCTGCGTATATGCAACCGTGTATACGTGGCCTTGTCGATGCAGCACCCAACCCCTATATATATGGTCGTTGCACTTAAGAATTTCATCATTTTGCAAACAAATTGGGGGGAAATTTTGCCATTTTTTCTGCCTAACTTCTACCAGAGCACCTACATTCCATCGCGTGTCTGTATCAACCGATCCTTGCCCTCTTGAGCACCCAGAGGTATGCTCTTAGTTGTGGGGGGGGGGGGGGGGGGGTGAAGCCTATGTGTAATTAATTAATCATTTAACTAAGACTTTGTACCTCTAAGGGAAGAATAAAAATAATAAGCTTAAACTTCAACTTATCCCTTGATTGTTTTTGGCTCTAACCCATGAATTAACACTCTGGGGGACTTAATGGGAGGCCCATGCCAATAACATAACTTAGTTGAATTGAGAAGATGTATAAGGACCAGTTTGAGCTACTTATGCACCGTCTAATGGGTGGTTATGTTTGATTGCAGATGGCACACAAATCGAGCCATCCAAGGGGTGAAGGACCATCACAACCGAGGGGCAAGCATCCATGAACGGGAAGGGGATGAGGCATGCAACAACCAAAGCATGTAGAGGGATCTCATGCAACTAGCCCCCTCCACAAAGGACCTAATGTGGAATCTGTCCATCAGATTCCTGAAGAGGATTTTCCTAGTGAGCAATCGCATGGAGATGAAACTCTAGGGATAGCACCAATGCTTGAGGTTACTCTGACCCAAGCTTGTCTTGATGCTATCAAGTGGCGAGAAGTGCAACGAATGATTCTACAAGAGCTAAACTTTGGACCATTTCTCAAAAATGCACTAGAAGATGTGAGACTCTAATAGCAAAGTTCTCCTATGTGGCCGATCATCACAACCAGTGGTGAATGGTACCTAGGAGAAACCTATCTCTTCTGGACGAATCAGCAACCGGGGTCTAGAGTTAGGATTAAGGACATTTATGTTTCCTACTCTGTAGAGGCAATAGCACAAGCTCTGGGGTTTCCAGAGACTAGAGAAGATGTGGCAGAGATCCCAAAATAAGTAGACCCTAAGGTAAAAGGGGAATGGATCTAGTGGTGCTATAAGGTAGATTGCAAGGAGTTCAGCATCTTAACCACTATGAAGAGGATGTATTCAAAGATTGTGTCTTACCATCTAAACCCAATGGCAGGACCAAACAAAATCATGGCCTTCTCCACTTGTGCTTGTGCTACCTTGAGTGAAAAATTTCTAATGAGTCTTCCACAGTTGACATTCTTGGAGATTGAAAAGAGGTTTTTTGAAAGCGAATGTGGAAGACAAGCTCTTCCCTTCCCCTGCCTAATCAGAAAATTATGCAAATGGGCAAGGATAGCATGTTACACCAATGATACACTTCGACATGCCCTGACTACCTCATGGTGTGAAATGATGAAAGATAGGACTCCTGCCACCACACAGGCAGAGGAAGAGCAACAATCACCTCCACCACCTGCACAAACAACAAGGTCGGGTTCGCAAGCCATTGCAGAACATATCTATGAAATCCAACAAACACTCTCGAGCCAGCAAGAGAAATTTGGCAGAATTGGTGGAGGGGAATACCCTTTGGTTTATCTCCCTGTAATAAGCCACCTGGATAAAGTGGTGCAATCAATTAATTTGTTAGAAATAGCAGGGCCGATGTTCTCCACCACCCGAACACAAGTGCCAGCAAGAACAGATCCAAGCATCCGAGAGGTAATAGTATCAACCCAACAGTTATTTCGTAAAATTTCAAGGAATGCTGCTACCTTCTTGGTAGGCTTGAAAGATGGTGAAGGGGTGATAGTCCTAGTTATGCAGCACTAGGGACAGGAGATTGTAGACAAAGTGGTTGCTGATACAATTGCTATAGTTCTCAATACACCGATGGCACCTGTACCAAATGTACATGGGCTTCAAGATGTACGGGCATCCACCAAAACTTCACATAGCAGGATTAATGTAGCCTAATAAGAAGAACTGTTGGACTGACTGGTAGGAACTGGGCAACCATTTTCGGATGTCTTTAATCTTCTAGATAACATCACTACAACTTAGTTAGAGTTGCTATCGGTAAGAGGTAAGAGCCTCATTTTGGAAGGACAACTTGAAGTTACTCAAGCCACTTGTCAATGCTTGACAATAGAATTCACCTAGTTAAGAGCCCAACTTACTGATTCAGCCCTCCTCAACCGTGAGCTTACTAGAGATGAAGCTTTTCAATAGCTTCAAATTAAACTTCAAATAGTTGAGGATGAGCTAGAGTCGGCAATCATTGATAAATCCTTGACAAATGCTTAGACATACCATTTAGAAAAGGACTTATCATAGGTTCACTAGGAGAATGTCAGGTTGACCACAGAGGTCCATTGCCTACATAATGTTGTTGTTGAAAATGAGCACATGAAAAATTTTGTCCACCAATAGTAGGAAGAGCTAGCTAGGGTAAATGCCAATGTGAGAAGGTTGGCCACTGAGAACTGAAATTTGTCCATGGAGGAGGTTTGAACCTTGCGACAGAAATATGCCATCGAAGTCGCTACTTGGAAGAACAAGGCCTTGAAATTTGAGAAAGTTAAGAATCATTACAGGGACCAAGTGGAACTACAAAAATAAGTAAATGAGAAGCAGATCCAAGTCATGAAGACTAAGCTGAACCAAGCGCTCCAGCAGCTCCGAGAAGGAGGCAAGGTACGACAACCTATCTTTGATGGGTTGAATGCCTACAATCAAGCTGAAATCCACCTCAAGGAGCTGCAGATTGAAGAAATGATAGAGTATATGGAGCTCACCAACCTTCACTATGAAAACTTGGCCATGCTCACAGCTGGGAGACCATGGTCTGAATTAGAGAAGCAAGTGGCCACCTCATATTCTCTATACAAGGGTGAGCTCCAAGTGCACAAAGCAAAAAAGCAAAAATTGGAAATAGCAAGCATGGAACTCAAGGTTCTCTGTACAAGTTTTGAAGGATACTGTGCGGTCGCAGAGAACTTGGCCCATCAGATGACTGACTATCAGTAGCTACAGACATCAATTCAAGCATTTGACATCAAATGAAAATAATTTTCAGCCTGGTTCATCAATTTGAAAGAGCTCCTTCCTACACTGCCATGCCCTTAGGAGGTTCCAGTTCTAGCACACATTGGTGAAGCCGCTTGGATAGTGAACGATCCCAGAAGCAAAGAAGAAAAAATGAGGGTCCTTTTGGAGGCTTTCCAATTACCTCTAGAAGTTGCAGCTGCTACAGGATAGCCATCATTCGTGCCACCGCCGCCACATGGACCAGAGGTTGGTGAAAGATTGTCGAAACCACCACCTCTAGGGACGGTGTGATCTCCTCCGATGATTTTTGCATCCTTCTACACAGCAAAGAGTCTGGGACTAACAAGGTGTTCAATTTTACCTCTGAAAACCATCATTTTTGTGAGTTTCATTTCTTTGTACACTCGAGAACTTGGTAAAATTGATGCTGTGTCATGTGTGTGTGTCAAGTCATGTGTGTTGTAAATAAAAGTCCATACCTTCCAAATTGTAAGAGGAACTTGAGGACACATTTTTACTCAATCGTGGGGGTATGATGAAGTGTTTAATGGTCACTACATCTGCTAGGCCATGTATATGGAACCTCATATATGCGACTGCATCGACGTGGCCCCGTCGATGCATCCTTCCATGCATCGACATGGCCCCGTTTATGCGACACCTATTTCGACCTATAAATAAGAGGGCTCCTGCCTCTCTTAGGTATCTTTTGAGTAGTTGTAGCGAATCCCTTGCATTTTTTTTCCATAGGAATTAGAATATTTTCCTAGTGCATGCCCGCAGTGTGATGCTTGTAATTGTACGACACCTTTATTCAAGTGTGAAGTACTTGGATGCGCACATGACTGGAAATAAAGATCGAGATTACTTCATCATTGCAGCATTCACTTAGTTTTAATTGTTTAATTTTTATTGTTAATTGTTATTTTTATTTATTATTTTCTTAGTTAACATTTATTTATCATCATTTACTATTCCCATTGTTAAATGCGGAATGAGTACGACTTAATCATGAGCATTTAAGTGTGACTACTTGGTAACCCAATAGTGTACCTAGGATCTACACTTGGTAATCCTAGTAGTAGTCATGCACGAGGTCCAAGATGTGTACGGATGATTAAGGAATGGATGCTCATCACACTTAGGTTAGCTTAGACTTCATTTCCTATTACTCATTAGTTTAATCAAGATTATGTTCCATTGTCTCTAGGAGTAGCATTAGTTTAGGATCACATCATACGCATCACTCTGGACTAAACCATATGTGAAAAGCAAATACCAGTCCAGGTGGGAAGATAGTGAACTGCGATCAATGTGTAACGATCTAGATACCACAACTAGCCTGTCCACGGAGTTCGATCGGATCATGCGTGAACGCTCGTATTCGTATGGGTGAGTGTAGGGGTACCTCGCCGCTCATCAGGATGAGAATAGTATGGTTATATTTTTATCATCACTAATCCATTTTCTTAGGTTTTGAACATCACAAAGAAGGGGGAGATTATGTAGTATGGTTATATTTGTATGTTCACTAATCCATTTTCTTAAATTTTGAACATCACCAAAAATGGGAAGATTGTGGACCTTTTGGTGTGTTTTGGTGTGCTCAAAACACTAAGTAAAATGGAGATAAAATTTTTTTGCATGGTTTTATGGTTATTGTGTTTGTAGGAATATGTACATGGGAAACCGAGATGAGCTAAAGAGGACAATGAAAAAACTATCCTAGAGCTCAAAGGAGGAGGTCACCCACATGTCCTCAAATGAACATCCAAAGAACATGAACAAGGATGTAATATTGTACAAGAAAAATGGACATCATTAAAGCATATGGAAGGTCATGGTTATGGATAAGAAAAAATGCATTCATCATGCAAGAGAAAGTGAAGAAAGACATCTCTAGGAAGCAACAGACATCTTGGTAGATTTGGAGAGAACTTAGATAAAGATGTCTTCAAAAATAACAAGACATATTTTCTAGAAAAAGACATCTTTCAAAAGGTAAAGACATCTTTATAGATTGCAGACCAAGTTAAGAAAGGCGTCTTCCAAAAGACAAAGATGTCTTCTAGAGTAGAGACTTCCGAAAGACATTTTTTAGAAAATATAGATGTCTTCCTAGATTTGAAGGCAAATTTAGAGAGATGTCTCAGGTGTGGAAAAGACATATTTCATGATCGTTAGCGAGCATTAGCTAGCCATTGCATGAGTTTTGAAAAGGATTTAGCAACATGACAACTATAGGAAGACTTGATGTGCATTGGGAAAAGTTCAAGCCATGTTGTATTAATTGTACAATCATTTTTAATCATTGAATTCTTTGTTGCTCTTCATTATCTTATCATTTTGGCATTGTAAAAAGTATGCTATACTTAACTATGCAAGGATTAGCCAATTGAGTTGCAACCATTCCTTGTAATTCTTATTCTTGTTATCATGCAGGGTTGAATTTTTTAAGCTTGTTAGGATCCTATGGGATTGAGTTTTTGGTGCTATGGTACAACATTTTGGTGTGGAGCTCAAGATTGTAAAGGTTGTGGAAGCCTTGAAATCATATTTCCAAGCTTGATAAGACCTTGCAGGGTTGAGTGATTGGTGTTGCAATACAACACTCCAAAGTAGGCCTTGAAGACTATATAAGATGTGGACCCTTCAACCACATTTTGAGAGAAACAAAATCTAGAGGTGTGCTTGTGATATAACCTTCAAGTATGGAGTACAAAAATTGAGGAACCATGTAAATTCATGTGTGTTCTTTGCCCCCCTCTCTAAGTTCAATGATCCATAGTTACCTTTGGCCTAAACTTTGGTTGCAAAGTCCTAATCATCTTTATGATAGCATCACTTTTAAGAAAATTTTTATTGATACCTCTAATGGCCACAATAACATCTTTTACTCTAGATAAGTAATCTTTTATTTTCTCACCTTCCCTAATTTTAAGCTTATCATATTTGCTTTGCAAAACTAACAATTTGGATTGTTTGACAATTGAGGTTTCTTCATAAGTATCTTCTAATGTTTGCCAAATGTCTTTCGCCATTTTACATCCCACTACTTTATTAAACTCAGATTTATTCAAAGAGGAATATAAATAATTTTTTTTCCTTTAGAGTTAAACATGAACTTATCTTTTTCTTCTTAACTCCATTTGTTGCTGGGCTTGATGGTTCCAGTGGAGTTGTTAACAAGTGGTGTGTAGCCTTTAAGGATGGACACCCAAACTTTGAACTAGATAGATTTGAAGAATCCTTGCATTTTAGATTTCTAGTAGGTGAGTCAAATCCATTGAACATAGCTGGGCTTGTATAAGATGTCTACTCCATTGTTCAATCTTGAAGCAAAGAGTACCAAGCTCAGATACTACTTGACGACTGTTGAACATAAAAGGGGAGGGAAAAAATAATTTTCCCAAATTAATAATTCTTTGAAATAGATCACCCATCAAAAAATAACATGGTTTCCTAACTTGGGTAGTCCACACTCAAATGGTATTTTGCTAGCACACCTCTAGACTTTGTTTTTCTCAAAATGTAACTTGAAGAATACTACACCCAGTACAAGCTCTAAGCTCTACTTTGGAGTGATTCAATGCAACGAATCCACTTAATCCCAAAAGGTCCTAACAAGCTTAGAATGTGACTTCTAGGACTCTATAATATTTACAACTTGAGCTTCACTCCAAAGTGTTGTGGTGCTACACTAACACTCAATCTAGTAGAATCCCAACAAGCTCAAGAAAGATGCCTTCCTGCAAAAAGCACATCAACCCCACAGGGTAATAAAAGAGAATAATAATTACAAGGAAAAAATGTAACTAGATTTGATGATCATTGTACTTTGAGGTATAGATTACTTTTACCACTTACAAAAGACAAAAGATAGTACAATGAGGAACAATAATAAGAGAATTATGTATACAATGATTGCTTGATAGTGACACTTGATCATACTCAATGCTTGCACATTTTCCAATGGAATGAAGTCTTCTTATAGCCAATATGTTTTCGAAATCACATTGGAATTCATGCAATGACAATGTATCGATTAGTAGAGATGTCTTGTTCAAGTTTGAGACATCCTTTTACATGAAAACTTCATTCTAGAAAGATGTATTCTCCATGGGAAAGATGTCTTTATGGAGACATCTTCACAAAGATGTCTTTCTCACTAGAAAGACATCTACTATGTTTTAGAGATGTCTACTTATAAGCAACCTTCAACTCAACCAACATGTCTACTATTTCTTAGAGACATATTTGCTTGATGGGAGATGTCTAATGATTCTACAATATGTCTTCACTAATTCTTCTTTACTTCAGCCAAGATGTTTGCTATTTTTGAGAGATTTCTTCATTTGATGGGAGATGTTTTTCTACTGTAAGTTCTTAAATACTTGAGGTTTCCCTTTAATCACCAGAGTTGAGCTTTAAAGTATTTATTCCTTGTCCATGCTCTCAGAACTTCCACATGCTTCCTTGAGATCTTGATGATGTCTTTCTTCTTATTTTGTCTTCATTCAAGTCCAAGTTTTAAGTCCTTTTACAACAACCAAAATATGAGCATCCTTGTTCTTCCATTTACTTTAAGGTTTTAACATACCAAAAGGTCAAAATATTTTATGTGGTTTTTAGATGATTATGTTAACTTAGATGAGAGGAACATAGAAGAGAAAACCTATGACTAATGTCATGATTGAGGATCTTTCATGACATTATATTTCTAGTTAATGTTTAATTATATGTTATAATGTTGAGGTGGATTAGATTTTATTGGCATTGTACTTTGTCAATTTTTGATGCAAATTAGATTTTATTTGTATGTTATTTACATTGCATATTGTATCATGTAGTTATATTTGATAGTTATGCAACATTAAAGTCCAATGCCTTTTGGATGTAAATGAATTATTCTATATGCTATTAGTTTCATATTTATAATTAAATTACATTTCTAGCTTACTTATATTTTTTCCTAATTTAATTATTAATTTTTGGTTAGGAAAATAGGGATCCATCTTGTTTTAGTTCCTAGTATACATATTAGGTTTAGAATACATGGAGGCTATTATCACTATATTAACAACATTTGACATTTTATTGCATTTTTGCCTTACCCTAATGTGCCATTTTTATGGATTCTTACTACTATTTCTATTATATTTTCTTTGTATTCATTTGATTTTATTACATATTTTTAACGAGTTTTAGTTTTTTATATAATTATATAAGTAATGCCTTACTAGCCAAAATCTATTTAGTGGATGGTTACAGGTTGGTACACATTGATAGAAGGTGATTGATAGATAATTTCTATATTTGTACCATAATTGCTATCTTATGGAGTTGAACAATCCACTCTCTCATAGTTTGGCTGCATGGGCATGTTGTTGCACTTGTGCATTATGTTGGTTTAGATGGTTTTCAAATGGTTTTTAATAGAAGAAAACGTTAGGGTAGTCTATCTATTGATGGATATATGACAAAACTCTAGATTTTTCATTCCATTTAGGATTTTTTAATTAAGAACAATATGTTTACTACCATTGGTCAAAATATGGAGATAATCTCCTTGAATAATGTTAATTCTATGAACACAATAGGGGCCTCCTTTCCTCCATAAAATATTAATATTTTCTTGGAATTTCTGGGATCTTAATAATATACTTTGAATAAGAGTTGTTAGTTCTTTTCTTCTTACTAAACTTTTAGTTCTAGATTTTATTTTTCTTTACGAGATTAAAATTCCCAATCTGGATATCATTATAGTAGGTAATAGTATTCTTCATGACTCTATAGTTTTATTTATTAATCATAATATTAGCCAAGATGGTGTAGTTCTTATTATCAATCATTCTTAATCTAGAAATTTTTCTCTCATGGTAGAGATAGCTTTGTACTCTAGGATTTTCTTCAAGGTGCTTTAGGTTCTTTTTGTATTTGCAACATTTATGCTCCTACTACTTTTGTAGATAGAACTATTGTATGCTAGTTTTTTCTTCAAATTTTGCCTAATATTCCTTGGCTTTTTGTAGGTGATTTTAATATGATCGAAAAATCTAATGATAAAGTTGGTGAAGCTTCTTCTCAACTTGTATGCCATGAGCTCTCAATGTGGTGTGATATTAAGAAGTACTTTTGTATTTCTGATGTTGTTGGTTCAAAAATTCTCCATAATGATTGGTTTACCCAGTCTAACATCTAAGAAGGTAATAATAAGATTTTTGAAAGACTTGATCAATTTTAATTTTCCAAATATTCTTCATGGTTTATGATGAAAATGTTATTGTTTACAAAAATGCAACTCTATTAAACCATTTTTCAATTTCTCTTAATTTAGAATTTGGTATAAAATATCTAGTTCAACATCATGAGAATTTCCATATGAGTGCTTTGTTGTTTCTTACTCCTTCTAGAAAATGTATTTTGACATTGTTTTGAAATATTGAAGTGAGACTACCTAGTAAATTAGGTTGGATTAACTGGTAGTTGCATGCAACTTGTTGTGTTTGCAATTATTCCCATTGGTTGCGTAAGCAATATGCCAAGAGACAATGAAAAACTAAGAAAAAATATTTATGATGAAATTTAACAAATAAAATCTACATTACAACTTGATCTCTTTAATGTTAAAAGTGCTCTAATTAAGAATCATCTCAAATGGATAAAAGTTGAGGAAGAACCTTGTATTTTAAATTATGAAAATGTAAAGATAATTTACCTACTGATGAGTGGTGAGGTACCCCTACACTCAACCATATGAATACGAGTGTTTTCACGTGCGATCCGATCGAACTCTGCAAACGAACTAGTTGTAGCACCTAGACAGTTATCCTTAGGTCACAGTTCACTGTCTTCCCACCTGGACTAGTATTATATTTGTCATGTATGGTTTAGTCCAGAGTGAGGTGTATGATGGGTTTCCTAATCTAATGCTACTCCTGAAGGCAATGGAAAATAATATTATCTAATCTAGGAGGGAAAGGGTAAGAGAATCTAAACTAGCCTAAGTGCGATGAGCATCCATTCCTTGATTATCCATACACATCTTGGACTTCATGCACAACTACCACTAGGATTACCAAGCACAGATCCTAGGTACGCTACTAGGTTACCAAGTAGTCACACTTAAATGCTCGTAATCAAGTCATACTCATTCTGCGTTTTAACATGAGTTTAAGGGTGAGAGAGACTAATTAGGAAAGTAGTAAATAATAATTAAATAAATAAATAAACAAAGTAAATGCTAAAATGATGAAGTAATCTCGATCTTTATTGCCAGTCATGTGCATGTCCAAGTACATCACACTCGAATAAAGGATGTCGTACAATTACATTCACCACACTACGGGCAGAAACTGGAAAATATTCTCTCTGGAGGGAGAAAACTACCAGAGTCTAGCTACAATCTAACTCTAAATTGTGGAACAAGGGAGAGCTGCCTCTTATTTATAAAACTGGCAGTGGACTACGATACCGCGTACGCGATATTTCAGGAGAAGATGCGATATCGCGTCCCATCACCTACCATTGACTTCATTAAAGTGGATGATTATATTTAGTTCAAATCCTCAAATTTTTAATGGTTTTCTAATGTATCTTTATCTTAGAGGGGTTTTAATCATGAAGATTTTCTTGCTAACTCATTCTAAAACGAAAGATGTTTTTCCTAGTTTGGTCAATGATAAGGCTCTAGGTTTTGATATTAAAAATTGGTACCTTATTAATCTTATTAATTTTTTGAAATTTTTTCTAAATATATTGCTAAAAGATTAAAACTAATTATTCCTTACTTAACAATCCTAGTGCAAACTAACTTTGTCATAGGAAGATATGTTCTAGACAATGTTGTTGTAGCTTGGGAGGATATGTAATGGGCTAAGGATTCCAATCAAAAAATTGATTTTCTTAAGCTTGATTACGCTAAAACATATGATAGAATTGAATAGCACTTTATTATTACCTATCTTCACAAACATGGTTTTAACAAAAAAAATTATTATAATGGTGGAGACTCTATTTGCAGATTCTAATGTTTTTGTGGCTTCTAATTTTGGTATCACTAATAGTTTTAAGCTTCAGCACTCAATTAGGCAAGATTTTCCTCTTGCTCCTTATCTCTTCATCCTTATTGCTAATTTTTTATGTCATTCTATTCAGAAGGACTAGGAATAGAATTTGCTTCAAGGAATCTTCATTGATTATGATGTTCCTTCTTTATTGAATATGCATTTTATAGAGGACTCTTTTTTAAAAAAAAACAATGATAAAGCTATCACTGATAATATTTTTTATCATGATGATTAATACTATAGGCTCTTAGACTCTCAAATTAATTAGTTCAAATATTCGGTTTATTGCAATAAGAGGGTTTAAGAATGGGCTTTGTCTAAATATTGATAATTTTTAAAAATGGCTAATGTTTTCAAATTGTTAGGCATTCCATTTATTTGTTGGATCTTCAAAAACTTTATATGATGTTACAGTGAAGAAAATTAAACAAAAACTTGTCAAGTGGAAGAAGAAGAAGCCTTCTATGATCAATAAGTTTATTTTTTGCAAGCATATCATCCAAGATACTCATGTGTATTATTCTTTGTGTTGGACTCCTAGTATTTCTACTTATCATTGCATTAATCAACTTTTGAAAAATTTTCAATAGAGTAGTAGCCATTCTATAAAAGGGGTTTTTCATGTTGCTTGGGACATTTGCGCTTCTCACAAAGAGGATGATGGATTAGGAATTCTAAAATATTATAAGTAGGGTATTACTTTATGTGTCATGTGGATAGTTAAATGCTTCTCTATTAGAGAGCCTTGGAAGCTTGTTTTCCATAAGCACACTTAGATAAGTAAGCCTATAAGTAGTGATTATTGGAAAGATACTCATTTTTAAAATTGAATCCTTTTTTCAAAGGGTATTAATATTTTAGGTTCCATTGTCATTAAGCATATTTTGAAGACCTAGAGTTTTTTAGTGAGTTTTGGAACTTTAATAATATTACTAGTTATACTTCTATGCTTAATAATATTTCTTCTTGGTGAATTTCTATTAACAATGAACCTTGGGCAATTAAGTATCCTTATCTTTGTAGTACTTTGGATAGTCTTAAGATCTCCTCCCTTTCATCCCTTTGCATACATAATTGTTGGATTACTTGATTTGAGGGTCAAAGTATTTATGGTATTCATCCTTAAAAAAAATCTACCTTTTTTTATGTTTTGAATAGTTGGAATAGAAGCATACCTATTCAAGATTCTGATAATGATTTTATTGATTTTTCTTGGATTAATGATCATAATGTTTTTCCTTATCGATCTAAGATTGTGTATACTCTTATTACTTCTAATATTGATGAAGCATCATGGTTTGGCCATATGCCATCAATGCGATCCCATTGATAGAATCTCATTGATGTGATCCCATTGATGTAGGGTTTGACTCATTAATGTGCACCCATTGATGAGGCTCCTTGTTTCACCTATAAATACATGCTTACTAGCTGCATTTATGGCATAAGTCTCATAGTTGTAGTGAAGCTCTATTAGTTTTTCCACTTCAAAGAATATTTTTCTAAGTGCTTGTATTAGGAGTCAAAGAGTGTATGGATCTTTATTTAAGCATTGTTGTACCTAAGCACTATAATGTGTGTAGAAATAAAAACAAGCATTTTGATAAACCTTGTAGCACTTTGAAATAGATTAATTATTTCCTTTATGCATGTAATATTTTAATAAATTTTATTTAATGCTTTAAGTAATTAAATTAAGATAAATTACGCTAGATTAAGATAGATTAAATAGCGATTAATTAAACACATAAGCATGACCACTTTGAGTATATGCTTGGTGCTTGGTAATCCTAGTAACACTTAACATTTGGTAACTTAGCAGCATTAAACGTGTTTAGGATGTGTATGGCAAGTGGAAATGGATGCTTATGTTAGGATTAGTTAAGTGTTAACTAGTTATTAGATTAAATTAGCAATAAAATATATCTATTTATTATTCTTTATTTTTAGGCAACTTAGAACATAAAACATAAAATGATAAAAAAACATATGTTTTAGTTGCACTTAACCATACCTTTGCATTTAACAAGTGTAATTGGGAAGACAATGGTTGCAACAATTAGTTTCACCTCCTAGAGACTAGTTTACTTAGAAGGCTATAAGTCCATGAAATTCAACTAAATCGTGTGTGAACGCTTAGTGATTCGTATGGTTGGTTGTAGGTTCTACTTGTCGCTCAACATTAGCGTTGTTGCCAAGGAAGATGCTAGTTATCTAGATTAGTTATGTTATAAATGATCATTGTAAAGGTATTAACAATTTATCTCTCTAAAAATATTAATATTTTAAATCACACACATTATTAAATAAAAACATGTCTTCTTCACATAGGACCAATAATGCATCGTATGATGAAAATAGTCATAGGAGAAATGATAGGTTCTATACTAAAGAGAATTTGAGTGGACAACCTCAAGTAGGGGTTTCATATGCTCATTTCCACCCTTACTACATGCAAGGACTACATTCAACTAGTACAAACAATCCTAAAGGAGATGGTAAAAGTCTTAGAATAAGAAGGGCCTCAAGGTGTAGAACCTCCTCTAAATCTATAAAAGATAGATCAAGGGACCATGGGGGAAGATACAGGAGACATGGAGACTCTCCCAATTTACCATCTTCCTCTTCCTCTTTAACATCTAGTTCTGATGAAGATGAACATAGGTATAGAGATAGAGCTTCACTATGGGGTCAAGATGAAGATAGAAATCAAACCCAAGGGCAAAATCAAAGACATCAAAATGAGCATAGACAAGATCATTACTATTAGACAAATAGAAATAGAGATCGTCAACATGACTTGTTTGATGAAGATGATCCATTGTTGGCTACTATGGACATGACACACATTAGGGAGACAATTCAAATACCCCAAAGGCATCAAAGGGAGAGTCGCATCAAATGGCTTGATATGGACAACATTGCTAAATTTAGGGGAGGCTATAGTTCTGATCCATACCATCACTTACAAGCCTTCCATGATTCTTGTGCCTTGCAAAATATTGAATGCAAGTGGAAAACGCTTAAGCTATTTCCTAGGATACTAGTTGATGATGTTGAAAGTTGGTATAGATCATTGGAACTAAATTTAATCCACTAGTGGTTCACAATGCTGGAACTTTTCAACAAAAAATACCAAACCTATGTGAGAGTGTCCAACCTAAGAAAACAAATCCAAGGGTGGAACAAGAAAATCATGAACCCTTAGATGTGTCCTTGGATAGATACTATTCACTACTACATAGATATCTTGGCCATGATTTCTCTTAAATAGAGCAACTTTTCCACATCATAGATGGGATTTGTATTCAAACAAGGGAGGGCCTTGGGATTTATGCCTAAGGTCAATTATACAAACTAAAAGCCCATTAGATACAAAGGCTAATCGAGTGGGTGGAAAAAGAAGAAGTAGAGCTATATAAGCAAGAGAATGTAGGGGAATATAAATGGGACACAACTCTTCAAAAGAAAAGGATCCATATCTATGATGAGGAAAAAGAGGTAGCTCTTGATGAGGTGATTTCACAACAAAACTTGCTAATACAAAAGTCTATCAATGAGTTTGAAGCAAGGATAGGTAAGATGTGTGAATTGATGAACAAAAACGTTACAACTTATGTAAAAGCCATAGAGGAGAGAGTAACACAAAATGAATTGAGTGAACAAAACAAGAGGAGGAGAAAGAACAAAGAAATAGGTAGGAACACTTATTAGTAAAAATAAAAAATGGTTGTAGAAAAAGAGGCTATAGACTTGACCGCAAAAGATTATGATGGATGTGACATCTACCTATATGATCATCCAAAGGGTGATTTCTCGGTCATGTTACATCTACATGAGTATTGGGCTTTTACTTTAAATCTCAAGTTTGTACAAAAGAAAATGCCTAGGAAATTACAAGGTAATTATAGATAGTCCTACAACCAATCATACTATCCTAGTGGGACTTCTTATCAGCCTCAAAACTACTCTCAATCACAATCGAAAAACCCATAGTTGTGGGAGAGCCCATCATCAAACCAATGCTACCCTTTGGCCAGTCAAACCCATATGAATATTATGTTCAACATTCTATTTTCCCAACTAGTTCTACTTCCTCTACCTAAAATCACTACTACCACTCTCCCAAATATCATTAACATGCAACATCATTTGAAGTATCACCATCTCATACCTCTCATCCTTCGTCATATCTTCAATATTCTCATACTTGCTTCTACCATATGTCACTGCTAACAACACAAGAAGGTTCAACACAACAACATCAATGAAAGAATGCCACTTTTGCTATGAACATACACGAAAATGATAATGTTAGTAGATCTAAAACACAACCTTAGAAATGTACATTATTTAGGGTAGTTTCCTCAAACAAGCACAAAACTTAGACTTATTTGTGCATTGAAACCTACAAAAGGCCAATCTGGTGCAACATCCTTTCTCACAAAAATGATGTCTGATGATCATACACAAAAGCCGACAACCATCACCACTCCAACATAGGATAAAAATGATGAACCTATCATTGTGGAGAGATAGAAGAATCCATGCATCACTACTAATAGTAAACAGTGCAGTTGTGGGCTAGAAATTCAAAATATTAACATAACCCAAAACAAATTTCAAAAACATGTGAGCAAAAACCATTCTACACAGTAGCCACTAAATTAGAAGACACCCAATGGCTTGGAAATAAGAGTGAAAAACCATTTAAAAGATGCATGGAATCAACCAATCCACTTATTAGCTCTTGTCCTACCTTTAATCTTAGTCATGGAGGAGATCCCCCATTCTAAATCAAGAACTAATAAGTGCTTTTTACTTTTTTGTTTTACAATTTTTAAATTATTTTTGTAGTTTGTTAAAAGTTTTCTAATTCTTAATATGTTTTTCATTTATTTATAATTTTCTCTTTTCTTAAGTCATTTTCTTTATGTTTATGAATGTATTTTATGTTTTTGTTAATAATATTGCCAAGTCATAATGCAAAAGTCAACAATATATGTTGAGTTTTTTTGCTATACTATCAAGATGATTGGATAAGTAATTGTGTAAATTAGTGAGACCACCTCATCCATCCCTCCAATTCTTTCAATAAAACATCTTTGTCATGAAAGTAATTTGGATATTCTATTATGAAACTAAAATTCATCAATGATCATTGTACCTTGAAGAAAGAGGAAATGACCAAGTGGGAATGACAAAGGGTGTGACCTCAAGGGGAAATTTTTGGTTCTCTTCTTGACATCCTTTGTGTGGTTTATAACTCCTCTTGGAATGTAACATCACTCCTCCATTGGCCAATAAAAAGAAAGCTATGTCTTTGCATGGTGTGGTTCCCATTTCAAAAAAAATATTTAAAATTAAAAAAATAAAGAAAATAAATAATAATAATAATAATAATGAACATTCAAAGAACATCCCTTATACACAATAATGGGCTACAAGCATTGGTTATGGAGTTGAAGAGACTGAAGGTGCCCCTCTAAT
The DNA here is from genome assembly GCA_015680685.1 of Gnetum montanum. Lineage (NCBI taxonomy): Eukaryota > Viridiplantae > Streptophyta > Gnetopsida > Gnetales > Gnetaceae > Gnetum > Gnetum montanum. The sequence continues at coordinate 129,016 of MNCI01003975.1, read as the reverse complement.
TAAGGCCCTTCTTTTTTCTCTTTTTTTCTCTTTTTGGAGAGATGATTATTCTTTGAGGTGGTTGTGGACTCATGGTGGTAGGCAAGAACTCACCTATTGGCTATATTGAAGGAGGTGGTCAATGATTTCATTAAATCCAAGCTATACTATCTTGATCCATGGACACTTAGCCAAGCATTCTCTCAAACTACAAATATAGAGGATGCAATGGATGCTGGTCATGATCTGACCTACTTAACATACAAAAGTCAACATACATGTAGGGACAAGGAGAAGAGTAAACATAATAATGTGGTCATAGTAATAGTAACCAAAGAGGTCAAGACCACTAACCAGGGGCTGAGGACTAACCCACCCAAAGCCCCTACTAATAACTATGATAATTAGCCATCAACCTCTACAGCCTCTACATTGATAACAACTAGAACCAACTTTGAAAGGAAGGACAAGTCTAAATATACTAGGCTACTGTAAAACCATCTTAGTTGTTATACTAATTATTGAAAAGTGGATGTATTCAATATAAATAGCTGCCCAAAGCTTCCTAAAAGAAGCATGATAGGCTATGTGAGATAGCCAAGGATCCTAGTAGAGCAAAAAAAGATGACCCATAGTTACCTAAATATTTTAAGTTAGACCACTTTTGTCACTATCACCAACTTCCTGGTCATAACAAAAATTTCTACCTTATGTTAAAGGATGATCTACAGAAGATGATAGATAGGGGAGAGTTGGTTCTAGATGCATCTAACCCTATCCAATCATAGAACCAATTGATGTAGGTGTACAAAGGCTCATTGAATGCCAATAATGCTACATATATTATATTATCATTCAACATATATTATAATTGGAGACTCATAAGAGAACCATTTGTGATTCGAGTACCCCCTCATGATGAAAGGGCTTCTTCAGTTTCCACTAGCTCAAGATTCCTCTTTGTTGTGAGAGTACCATCACAAATGCCTCTAAGAAAACCTTTTGTCATCAGGATGCCTTAGCCCACTATAACTCAACTAGCCATAGCCCAACCAACTAACGTGACCATGAAATAACCTCCCATGATGGCCAATGACATAGCATCTTCCTCAAAACCAACAAGTGACAACCAAAAGGCTTCAACCAAGTAGAGGAAGAAGCATTAGCAAAAGCCTAACAAGTATGACTAGTAGAATGAGGCATGAAAGGAAGTGAGTCCATTGAAGCCCAATCCCATATCATCTATAACCATGACTTCCTTTGTCCAACTATCATTAACTAACAAACCATGGAAGGATCCAAAAATCCATAGCTAAAAGAAAGAGGAGTAGCCCCATCAGTAATAGCCTAAGGTCAAATTTCACATTTTGGGGCTCATGGATGAAGTGAAGCACAACTAGGGCAACAAGCCCATGGTTAATGACAAAAACTTTCCTAGTGAAATGGATCAGGTCAGATAGTCCCTCAAGTAGAAGAACATAACTTTGAGCTTGTATGACCTGATCATGACTTCTGCCGCAGCTCATGAAGAACTAGTCAGGATGTTGACTTCCATCCCCTTTAGTGAGGACATCCTTACTAACGAGGAATCTATCCATGCGATAATGGTTCCTTCTTCACCAAGGGAAGGGAAGTCAACATTCTTAGTATTTCACCCTCATGAAATCAAGGGCAATCACCAAAATGGTGAGGTAACTAGGGCTCGTTTATTGATAACCATATGGATGGGGCAACTTAAGGTGCATTGGATGCATGTGGATGATGGGGCTATAATAAAATTTATCCCATGCACCATCCTTGAGCAATTAGGCTTAACAGAGAAAATACAACATACATTAACAACCACTCTCAAGTCTTTCAATAGATCAATCATTACTATCAAGGGATCTATATCCTTGGATTTTGTAGCAGGGGATAAATTTCCCGTAATTGTAGATTTCTTAATGGTGGAGGAGATGCTAGGATTTAACCTTATCTTGGGAAAATCTTGGTTGGCTTAATTACAAGCTGTGTCCTTACCCATCCACCAAGATATTAACCTTTATGATGGAGGTGAAATCATCATTCATGGTGATAACATAGTGCCCCTAGCTATCAAGAACATGGACATAGAATAGGGGTCTAAAGTGGAGGTTCAAGAAGAAGCTCTCAGCCATGAAATCCGGCAACCCAAGAAAGAGGAGAAAGCGAATGATGGTAACAATGGGTAGTAGGATGTGTTATGGGATGAACTCCCTTTTAACATCATCAGCAAAGGGAATGGCAAATACAAACTTATGCAAAGAAAACCTTACACATTTTCTAATCTTTCAAAGATTAGGAAGAGTCTACACAAGTAAAGCATCCCTTCATCCTTCCACACCATGCCCTTATAACCAGATGCACTGATAGCCATGTAGCCTAATTTTTATTTATTGACTTGTGATGCCTTTTTACATACTTTATTTTATTCTTTCATGCATGTAGCCTAAGCTTTTCCTTTCATTTGCATTTATTTATTAAAGCCTTTCCCTTTCTTTTCTTTTATGCTTGTTGTAAACATCAAAAGCCTCATAAAAATTTCAAAACTAGAAAAGCCATAAAAATTTTTAAATAGAAAACTGCAAAAAAATGTTAGTTCCTTTTAATGAGGGTCCACCATGGCCTAAAATTGGCAAACCTATAGTCTACCAAGGCCTTAAATTAGCACTACAGTCCTCTAAGACTTTAAACTAGCATTATAGTCTACTAAGACTCTAAAATGGAATCACAACTTTCCATGGCCTAAAAATGATGATAAACATGTGGCTTGCCATGGCCTTAAAATGGTGATAAACATGTGGCTTGCCATGGCTCAAAACTGGTAAGAATCCCTTATCCTATGGCCATTCATTGTCTTATAACCTAACTTTTTCAACATAGCCAACATAGGCATTAGTAGCATAGCCTTACTTATAACATTTATAACCTTAAAACTTTAAAGTAGTGAAACCATCAACAACATATATAGCCCAAACTAAAATTGAAACTTAAAATTTCAAAAATTTCAAAATAATATATATATAGCCATGACCAAACTCTGTGGCATAAATCTTAAAACAATACACAATAAGTGTTAAAATGTCTATAAATTAAGCATTGACCAACATAGGCCATACAATGTCCAACATAAAATAATCTAATCTATCACATCATGCATCTGGTGGTGTTAAGGAGAAATCTAGAGAGGGAGGAGGTGATGCATCATCATCATCATCATCATTGCCTACACCACTTGGACCTCCTACAATCTATGACATAACAACATACAACCAATTAGTAACTAGCATAACCAAAACTATGACATAAACAAATGCAGAACAAAAACTTTAAGCATAAAACATAAAAGCCATCAGACTTATGGGGAATCTGGCTCTATAAACTCTCAGGGAAGATGATGAAGACTAGTCTCCAAATATTGGAGAATCTAGTTCTTCATCATATTAACCTAGTCAATATCCCCAAAATTGATGACTATGAAAATATTGATCCTATCTACACCTATCCATGATGGTGGTTCTCATGAGACCATAGTCATAGAAACCTCATCCATAGCTATAGTAATATGAGGAGTAGGAGACTTCACCACTGTTAAAGTGCATTTAAAGAGGTTAAACACACTCTTAGCCTAAATACCCTAGATAAATAGATTTTTGTTTTTCCATTTAGTTGTCTCCCTCTTTAATGAATTTAGGTATGCCTCCTGATTAGCCTCATACTTACGCTTGTGATCCTTTTGTGTCTTATCCCGCTCTAGGACCCAAGCATTGTAATCCTTTCAATCTTGTACCTTTAGGAAGATCAAGTTCATCTACATCTACTACTTGTGCAACTCTTCAGAGAAGGTAACCTTGTCATGGATGGCATGCCAATAATGGGCCCACATGATCTCCTTGGTCTGTAAGGCCCCCAAGTTATCCACTTGGGCTTCCATGAAGGCTTTACATTCCTCAAGATCCTAGATGTACCGTCCGAAATCGTCGGTCTCCAGCTGGAAGGAAACAGAGACTGTGGGATCGCAGGACGCGTACATGGGGAAGTGTCTGTGGGTGAATTTCCTCTGAAACGTCCTACCTGGTTGACTATTGACAAGGGAAAGGCCTTGGTAGACATTGACCTAGGCCTTGGTGAGACAGATTGGACTAGTGTCTCGGAAGAGGAAATCCTTCGTCGGCTGGAATTTGGCTTAGGGGGATCTCCTATGGTAAGCGTTTTGTCATTATGAAATTGATTTTCTAAATAATTCTTGAAATTTTGATGCTCTCTTGTTCTTATATTGGTTGTCTCATTTTGTATTTTCAGGATGAAGGTGGTGACGATGTCCAAGAAGCTGGCCCCAGTGGAGCGGGGGCCCTTGACGCTGGTGGATCTAAAGGGGACGATCCTCCCATCCCAGATGCTTAGTTTTTTTAGTTTTGTTTTTAGTTTTGCCTTTGGAACTATGTTAACTTAAATTGATATGGGAATTGTAAATTGAAGATTTTGAGATGGACGGAAACAGTTGATAATTATAATTGTACAGCATTGCATGTAAAAAATTTTGTTTGTTGATTTTGAGCTTGATTGCACACACAACACGGCAATGTAAAATATTTTGGTTTATTATTTTTTTTTGTTTTGTGTTTTAAGTGTAATGTGCGGATGTAATTATAAATCGTAATGATAAACAAAAGAGGAAACCAAAGTACAAGTGTGTGATCTAGTTTAAGGCCATTGCGGGCCAGATGCGTAGTTTAAGGCCATTGCGGGCCACAGTTGTAAACAAGTAACATTTTGAATAATGCAGGTGGGTTTCTCGGTTGACTAACCATTTCTGATTGTGGCTAGTTTTATGTCATTGCGGACATGATACTTTAACGTCGTTCCGGACAGGGAGTGTAGTTTAATGTTTTTTCTGATTTGTTGTAGTTTAATGTCATTTCGGATGAGTTATAGTTTAACGTCATTTCGGACATATTGAGATAGTATTATTTTAGGGATTTTTAAATTTTTTTCTTTTTAATGTTAGGCGATGTATCAATGGGTATGATTCTGTATTCAGCGTCCCCTTCGCTGATCACGTTGAATGGTAATTCAACCCAAGGGACGTCTGATGGAATGGCTTTTGCATCAGTGTTTTTAGATGTTTCGGTATTTGTGGTGAGTTCTATGTTAGTTTCTAATTGAGAAGGAGTATGTACAATGTTAGGTGTAGGTGTTTCTGTTTTAGGTGGATTTGGATTACTGCCTACCGATTGTTGTTTGTTTATGTCGTTTCGGCTAGGCTTTTCAAGTTCAACCTCTAAGCCTTGGTCCATGTCCATGTGTGATGAAACAATAGGTGTAGCCACTTCCCCGTGTATGATGATTTCACCACCTTCATAAGGTAGGTGAATTTCTTTATGTATAGGGGATGAGACCGCTTTCAGTTGGGCCAACCAGGGTCTTCCTAATATTAGGTTGAATCCCGGTATTTCGTCAACCACCACGAAATCGGCGGACATGGGAAACTAGTCCCCCGCTATGAAGTCTAAGGCCACTATGCCTTTGACCATCACGTGTGACCCGCTGAATGATTTTAAACATGTAGTTGCAGTTGGTTTGATTAACTCGGTCAGCCCTAGTTGTTCAACGATGGGGTATGGTACCACGTTCGTAGCAACTCCATCGTCTACGTGGACCGTATGTATCTTGAACTGATTTATGTGTATCATTATAAACATGGGGGTTTTTGTTACCTCCCATGTTTTCTTATCCACTTTAATGTTATCGTTGTGGAAGCTTAGTGGTTTGGGGGTTGACCCTTGGGGCGAGTACATTACCGCATGAATGGATGGTTCATTTGGGGGCAAGTTCTCGCTTATTGGGATCAACGTTAACATGCGTACCAAAGCTTTACGATGTGTTTTGGATGTAAGAACCAAGTCATACAAGCTTAGTGAAGTGTTCTTTTGCTTGAGTGCTTGTGTGACTTGTGTTAAAGTCGTTGCCAAGTCTCTATTGCTGGGGGCGTTTGCATCAGCGGTGACTGGGTCCATTGGCCCCAACAGTTTTATTTCATGCTTTGTTGGCCCGTCATTTTTGCTCGGAGCCATTTTTTAGACATGTCATGTTTTTTGAATGGTTCACCCTCGTTGCCTGCGTTTGGTTGACTATTGGGTTGCATCATGGGTACGGCGTTAAGTGGAGTGGGTTTAGGTGGCCCTACAGCTAACCGTTGACGCTCCTTCTCCAAGCGTTCACATGTAAGCTTATCCGCTAAGCGTTCTCGCATGTGGCATGGAGGTGGAGCTGGTCTTAGAGCTTTAGGTTGCCTTGGGATTCATACCACATATGGTGCCAGGTGAGGTTGCAGTTGGAAAGTTGGATGTGGTTGGGCAGAAGATTGGCTGGACACCCTAATGACGTAAGGACTAGGTTTACCTTGAGTGTGTGAGGTGGAGGCTTGGTAAACATTAGGACTTCCAAGTATCCTAACGATGTATGGGGTTGGTTTGGGCAGAGGTTGGACTTCCACTGTTGCGACGGTGGGTGGTACTTGGACTATGAAAGGGGTAGGCCGAGTAGGAGGGGTTGATAGATTCAAGCTAGTGACAACGGGATGTACGTGCACTACATATGGTTTTTGCAGGGTGGATGATGGTTGAGGCAGGGATGCGGATGGAGTGGAAGGAACATGGACTACAAATGGCTCGTTAGGTGTTTGTTGTTTATATTCAGGGTAGACAATGTTAATGTTGGGTGTCTCGGGTTCATCATCAAAGCAGATTGTGTTGATAATGTACGGCGCCTCTTTGGTGTTCAGAGGGTCTTTATACACCCCCATAGCCTGGTTCTGTGGTTGGACTGGGTTGGCCTCATCAAAGGTCATTTGGCCTTCATCGATCATTTGCTGTATGTCCTGCTTCAGAGTCAAACAGTAATCCGTGTCGTGCCCGTTGCGTTGGTGATGATTGCAGAAGCGATCCATTCTAAAACCTTTGGGCACTGGAGGCTCATCTGGCGTTGCTAGGCTTGGGTTCTGGACAAGTTGATAGAACTGATCGTGTCTTTGGATGGCCACGGGGAATAACTATTTATGTTTCATTAATCTAGCTTTCAGTAGCTGATCGAATAGCTGGGATGGCTTCATAGGCAACGACGTATATTGAGAAGGTTCTTTCCTCTCAAAATTTCTCATACGGTTTTGTGTTGGATTCTGCGATGATGATGATTCTAGTGCAGTCACTGGAGTAGGTCTAGTATAGTTAGTAGGGGCTACTGGTGGTTTGTTTGGTTGTTGCGTTTCCGCTATTGCCGCTATGGTTGCTTTAGCCTTCTCTTTATCCTTTTTACTATGTTGATTTTTGAAGGCTAAGTATGCAGGGTTATGGCTATTTTGAGCCACCTCTTCTATATTTTTGATTTGTACAAAGGCTTGGTTAAGATTATGCGCATTAAGATAGTACAATTTGGATTTGAAGAAGTCATTAACGGATCCCTTTAGAATTGTGAGTAGATATGTCTGGGGGATCGGCTCGTGTAGCTCATTGAGAGCGGCACTCCACCTCTGAATGAATTTTTGTACAGGTTCAAGGGGTGCTTGTCTAACCTGTATGAGGCTATCCAGTGTCACCTCAAGTTTCAAATTATATTTGAACCTGGTCACGAACTGATGTAACAACTCTTCCAAGGAAAATATATAACTCCTTAGCAGGGCTCGGTACCAATCGAGTGCTCCCCCTACGAGAGACATAGGGAGCACTCGTAAAATGGCATGTGGCCATGCCTGGAGCAATGCGCATTCTAATCTAAATGTTATTAAGTGAGCGTTGGGGTCCATTTTCCCATTATATTTAGTTAGTGTTGGCAATGATATGCCTTTGGGCAAGGTTAGAGGCGGGACGGAAGGGCTGATGGGGTCATCATGGTAGAAGTCCACTACCTTCAGCTCTCCATTGGTAGCTGTTTTGAGGCGCTTGACCTTGTCAGTTAGTTCTTGCATTAATTTTTTGGCATTTGCCTAGTCTTGGGTACTAGGTGACATGGCATCTTGAGGTTGTGGTATATTGTATAGGTTAGACTGTTGGATGGTAGGTTGAGAGGCTGAAAGCTGTGCATTCAGCGGTTGTTGCTGTGGTTGCAGCTGTACTTGGGGAATGTTGGCCGATGGAATCGTGTGGGGTGGCACGTGGTGGTGAGAGGGTTGATGTGATGGCACACCCATCATTGCCCATTGCCTAGCCATGTTTTGTGAAGGAACCCCCTGTTGGGTTACAGCGGTGGAAGGGGCCCCGTGCGTTTGAATGTGGGGGATGTAGTGGGTGGATGTGGATGCTGGTATCACATGTGGCATCCCTATCACTCGAGGTGAGAAGGTTGCTCCCATGTTATTGTGTGGGGGTGGTTCTTGCGAGGATGGGCATGCTGCTACAGCGGGGATGATAGTGAGAGGGAGCATGCTAAATTACCGGTCAGTTACCGGAGGAACATGAACCAGTGTGAATGTTTCTGGTGGAGGTGGTTGCGCCTGGGTAAACCTGAGGGGTTGGAGGGACATGGCTTCCCCTATGCCCGGATGGAACATGGGGTTGATGTGTGTTTGTGGACTGAGGTTGTGATAGGAGTCTTTGTGTTCGGATTGGGTAGCGAACTCGTCCTCCTCTTCCGGTTGGAGATCTACTGCAGGCTGATCCAATGACTAGCTCCTTTGTAGGAGGAGTCGTGTGACGAGCTCTGAGTACTATTTGGAACAGGGATTATATCGTATGGGGAAGGGATGAACTCGCGTCCCCCTGTAGAAGAGTTTGTACTACCTCTTTACCTCTATTTCGGCTTGATCTACTGCCAGACCAGCTTGTATCTTCACACATATGAAGTTGTACTGGTCTTGGGTTATAATGTTAGAGGTTGGGTTCCTCCCTTGTAACCTTAGGGACCGACAGGGCCCAACTGTGGGTTGTACTGTCGGCTATGGAATGACGGGCTGTTGGGCAGCCATGGTGCCTACCATGTCGGTGACTTGAGCAGTTGTAGCGGTGGTGTTTGTGGGGTTCATGATGACCTATCAAGGGTATGACACGGTATAGGGATGTGAAATTAGTGTACTTAGTACAGCGTAAACCTATGTGGTATGGTGCAGCGTATACGCTTCAACATCTAGCGTATAATGACATCGTAGACAACGTATAGGGATGGAGCGTATAGGGTCAGCGTAGACAAGTCTACAGCATAAGGAGTGCAGTGTATACGCTGAGTAGCGTATACAGTGTCAATGTGCAGCGTAAATAGGTTTTACAGCATACAGTGTGGTATATATGAACAATAGCGTAAACGAGTTTGCTACCTCAACATTCCTTCACCATGGCTTCAACAACATTGAAAAAGCTTGAAAATTGAAAGGGTTAAGACTTCTACACTACCTAGGAGAAGATCTAAAACCTCAAAATTGAAGGTGGATGGTGTTTGCTTCAATAACCTATGCTAGGCCTCTTCTCCAATATGCTAGGTGTTAGAATGATGATTTGTGATAATTTTTTTTTGCAAAAAATCACAATAAAAACTAAACATAAACCCAACATTTCCACTCTCAACCCCTATTGCTAATTGTGTGCATTGGAACTCAACATGCACTAAAGTTGAAGTGGGAAAAGGTATTCTCCATGCTAGGAGTGGGAGAGGATACATCAATTACACTTTTTTTCTTATTTTGTTTTTGAATTTTAAGCCATGGGCCCCCCATACACCCTCATACATGGTCTTTTTGGGCTTAAAACTCCATCAATGCTGGGGTTTTGACCCCTTAAGCACTTAAAAATATGTCCAAGCCTTAACCCCCATGAATCCATTCTAGGGATACCATGCCTAGTGTGGATACATGCCTCCCATCTCTTAGAACCCCTAAAACTCAACTTCCTTACCATTTTTGGCAACTATAACTTACCTGATCTAACCCAGTGCCCCAAAAGGGGATTAGACCTTACCAAAATTGGACATCTTTGATTTCCAGGCTATGGAAACACTACCTAGCATGGAAGAAGGGGGGTAAATATCCATATGTATCCCCCAACATCTATCTAGACCAAGTTTGATCCCTGGAGTAGACCCACATGACCTAGAACCCCACCAGCCACCTCTAGCAACCATGAAACCCTGGAAAACCCAATAAAAAGTGATCAAGAATTTTAGATTTGGTTACCTCATGATGTTGAACCCAACCTCTAGATTACCTAGCATGGAGTTAGTTTTGAAGCTCAAGATATTTAACATAAAACCCTTTTCCAAGCTTTAAATGACCATAGTTTTCACCTTGATAGCCTTGGTGCCTATCAATGACCTTTGGTAGTCGATAACCTTTAAAATTTGAGTTGATTTTGATGCCTCAATCCTTCTCCATCCTGAGCACCCCCTCTTCCATGCTGGCTATTATGGAGCCAATGTTAATGCTTAAGGGGATGTCATAAAGCTCATTTCTATGACCCAAAAAGCCCCATGACCTTCCCTTGTGACCTCTAGACCCTATCAAAGCTTGTAGAAAACATTAGATGCCTTGAAACTTTGAAAAATGTCAAAAAGTCATCATCCCCATCATTTCCATATTAGGGCCACTTTTCCTAGTGTGAAGGAAAAGGGGATAGTTTCATGAACACCAAGGAGCCTCAATACTGAGAGATTTCAAGGCTAGATCTAGTCTCTTGATCTCTTGGCAGATTCAAACCCCTATCAAAACATATTAATAGTGATCCAAAAAATAACCCCTTGATCTTCCACATTGAGGAGACCCTCTTCCATGCTAGCCAATGTAGAGCTAGTGTCAATGGAAAGGGGAATGGTTGAAAACCTTAAGATTTGCCTCAAAATGAGCTTTAGTCAACATCTCAACCTTCCCATGGACTTTGGTATCCAAAAATTGTCAAAAAGGTCATGTTTCATAATTTCCAGGGTCCTCCTAATTGGTTCCATGCTATCCAACATGGAACCAACATGGAACAAGGGGAAAAATCTCATGAAATCATCCAAAACTATTTAAAAAAAATCCCAAATTTCAACCTTAGGCTTTCACTATCAACCCAAGCAACTTTGGAAACATACATGCATGACCAAAAAATGGTCAAAATTAGCCAAAAGTAAATCCTTTGGGATCCTCCTAGCTACTTCCACACTAACTAGTGTACAACCAACATGTAGCCAAGGGGCTAAGTAAAGAAAACCATTGAAAAGCCTTAAAATTAACAACTTTTGACCTTAGGCCTTGACTATCAATGCTAGTAACCTTGGAACTACACATGCATAGCTATAATTAATCTAAAATAGCTAAAAACTAATTCCCTTTGGTTTTGCTAGCTAGATCCATGTTGGCCAACATGGAGCTAGTGTGGAACTAGAGGGTTGACTCTAAAAACCACCTATAAAACCTTCAAATTAACTAATTTTAACCTTAAACCCTACCTCTCAACCCTAACAAATATAGGAGCACACATGCATTGTTGATTGAAGTCAAAATTGGTCTAGATCTAAGTTTTAGAATTCTTCCACATTGAGGATCCCCTCCTCCATGCTGACAAGCATGGAGCTAGCATGGAGACTAAGGGGAAGACTTATTTAAGTCTCATAAACACCTTAAAATGACATCAGATGACCTTGCATGCATCTTTGAACCTTGTTGACACCCTCTAGAGCCTGAAAACCTTTAAAAATTGATGAAACATGGCCTAAAGTAAATTTCTTAAGATCCTCCTACCAAGTTCCATGTTGGCCAACATGGAATAAAGGGGAAAACTTTAAAAATCATAAAAAAAACCTTTGAAAGCACCAATTTTTAGTCCTAGGGTATGATCATTAACACCACCAAACCTAAGAATGCACATGTGTGGTAAAAATTGATTGAAAATAGCAAAAAATCAATTCTTTGGAATCCTCTTAGCTAGTTCCACACTAACCAGTGTGCAACCAAGGGGATAACCTCTAAAATCCCTTAGAAGCCCCAAAAATATCAAAATGTTCAAAGAACAATGTTGACACCTTTGAGAGTCATAAAACCTCATGAAAGAAGCCCAAAATAGGCAAAAATCAACATCCCAAAGTCTTTCACATTGGGCACCCTTTCCTCCATGCTAGATACCATGGATACAAGGGGAAAAATTAAAAAATCACATTAGTACCCTCCAAATTTCTAAATTCTAAATCTAAACCCTAGTATTCGACAATAGCAACCTTAGGAGATGTCATGCATGGTCAGTTTCTACCAAACCTAGCCTAGATCTAAGCCTTTTGACTCTTCCATGTTGGCCAATGTGGATCCATCTTAGAGAACCTACCTTGTTACATCATACAACAAATTGACATTCTGAGGGATCAAGAATCTACACTAGGAAAGCCTAAGACCTCATATCCTAAAGATTTCACTTGTCTAACCTCATTTTGATCCATAAATACCATCAACTCCCTTTTTCCATGTTAGAGAAACCTCCCCTCTAACCTTTCATACCCTTAAACAACCTTCAAACATGACAAAAATTAGTTAAAAACTTGAAAAATGAATGTATTTAGCCCTAGGACCCTAGAAACTTGATCAATTTGCATCTTGGAGCTCTTTGGAATAAAAAAGAAAGGCACCCTCTCTACTCCATGCTTGCTCTAAGTTGGCCAATGTGAATCCAATGTGGAGATTGCTCAAGGCTTGATTTAACCCTAAAAAACCTACCAAAATAAGGCCAAAATGTAACTAGGAGATGTACAATTGTTAGATCTTGTTCTTAGCTACCCATGCAACCTTACTTGACTCTATTTTGGCTCGAATTTACATCATCCACACTGAGCACCCTCTCGTCCATGCTGGCTAGCATGGAGATAGGGGGTGCAACTTCAGAACCTACTTTTTGACTCTTTTTGACATCTAAAATGACCAATTTTAACATATATTCCCCTACATTGCCTTGGGGAGTTCCCAAAAATTCAATTTTAACCCTTTAGATGTCATGGAACATGTTTTCCTTACTCTCCATGCTAGCTGCATGCTAGCTAGTGTGGAAGATACTTTTGGACTCAAAAGGGGAGTCTAGAGGTTGAAACAAGTATCAAAAGTAGCATATGGTCTTCCACAGTCAACTACATTGACATTCAAGCCACCAAGAGTCAAAAATTAGTTTTAAAAAGCCTTGAAAATTCTTTGGATGTTTCTTCCATGATGGGAGTCATCTCTTCCATGTTGGCTATCATGCAAATAGGGGGGTTTCAATATGAAAGCTTCAAAACCTTTGTTTTCTTAGTTCAAATAGCCTAGAAACAACCTTTATTGATGTCCAAACTAGCCGATGACCCTTGTAGCCCTAAGCCATGGCCTACTAAGGCCTAAAACTAGCAAAATGGTGATTCCTATTAATTAGTTATATCCTTATTTCTCATACGTCCCTTTGTTTGACCCTTATTTTCCATTTATTACACCTTGTTTTCTTATTTTTACTCTATTTATGGCCTTAGATAACCTTGTTTGCATTGGAATAGTGTGTATTTGCATAATTTTATAGCCTTTTAGTGCTATTTATTCATCTTTACTTAAGTTTCACTTAATATGATTTTGGTTGACATTCAAGATTAAAGTATAAGTACTTGGTAGCAAATTAGTTTGCCTTTGTGCCTACGTGGGCCTCATGATGATGTAGAATGGTATATTGACCCTGATTGCCTAGATCTTGACTTGAGAGTCTTGTTGACCACATAGCCTCCATGAAGAAACCTCTAGAATGGCCTAAATACTTAGTCAAAATCCTTAACTCAGAGGTGGGTAACATAACTGAAGACTCTTTGGTTGAGGTTCTTGTCACACCATAGTGGTGAGGAGAAAACACTAAAACTAAGTTTCTCACTAGAACCTCAACAAGCTCAAGACATCACCAAGGTCCTACAGGATAACATTAAAGGCTTTGCCTAGTCATATGAAGATATGCTAGGCTTAGACCCATGTTTAGGCCAGCACAACATCATACTTAACCCTATCATTAAACCAGTTCAATAGAAAGTACACAATATTAGACTTGATTTGGCCTTGGTAGTTCAGGATGAGATCTCAAAGCTCTACCAAGCTGGTTTCATTAGGGTTTTCGAATATGCACTATAGGTATTCAACATAGTGGTAGACCCTAAGAAAAATTCAATTATCCATATTTGCATCAATTTCCAAGACCTAAATAAAGTAACTATCAAGGATGACTTCCCTTTGCTTAGTATTGATCAACTTATTGATACTACAACTAGACATGTATTCTTGTCCTTTATGGATGGATTCTTAGGATATAACTAGATTAGGATCAACCTAGAGCATCAACTTATCACAACCTTCATGACGCTTTGGGGTACCTTTTGATATACCATGATGCCCTTTGACCTTAAGAATGCAAGAGCAACTTACTAGTGAGCCATGACCTATATTTTTAGTGATTACATATTAGGTTTACTTGATGATTACATGGATGATATAGCCATTGAATTCAAAGTGACCAATCACCATGCTAATGACCTAGACCTTGTGCTTAAATTATGATTTAAGTATGAGCTTAGGCTTAATCCCAAGAAGTGCATTTTCAGTACCAAGACCAGTAAGATACTTGGCTTTGTAGTATCTGAAGTAGAGATATGTGTTGATCCTAATAAGGTTAAGGCCATATCCAAATTGGTAGTGTCTACCAACCTTAAGGAGCAATGGTAATTACAAGGTAGATTGAAATTTATTTGTAGGTTTACTACTAGGCTTACGGATAAGTTACAACCCATGTAAAACTTTCTTAATAAAGGGATTCACCAGGAGTGGATGGCTCAATGCTAAGAGGCCTTTGAAAACCTTAATTAAGAGTTGGCACAACTATCAATGGTCTATCCTCCATAGGAGGTTAAATGATTTTACATCTACCTTACTATCTTTGACATGTCCATCACCTCTCTACTCTTTCAAAAACATGTTGATGGAGCAAAGATTTTGGTATACTACTTTAGCCATGCATTAGTTGGCCATATAACCCAATACATTGAAGTGGAGAAGTATTATCTAGTACTAGTCTTCTCATTAAAGAAGTGGAGAAACTACCTCTTCAAAAGCCAAGTCAATGTCATTTACAAAGATAACATGCTTTGATCCATAATGATGAGCATCTACAAAAGTAGTTGTGTAGCTCGATGGAAAGCCATATGCATAGAGTTTGACCTTCATTACATCTCTCAATCCTCAATGAAATGTCAAGCTATATCCATACAAATCATGGTATCACTTTTTGATTACCAAGAAGCCATAGATCATAAGTTTCTTGATGAGCACATTAACATTGTTAGCTAAGTACACAAGGATTATGAGGTGGTCATGCACTTTGATGATTCTTCAACTATAGATGGTGCCAGTGACACTACCACCATAACTTTTCCATCTGGTGAAATATGACCCTTCACCTATTATTTTGAGTTTCCATGTACAAACAACATAGCAAAGTATGAGGGTTCATTAGAGCGATGATGGTAGCTCGTTACATAGGAATCAAATACTTAATGATTAAAGGCAATTCGCAACTTATGGTTAACCAAGTAACCAATGTCTATGTAGGTAAAGCCAAACACTTACAACTTTACTATGACCTAGGGAAGCAATTGTTACAACAATTCATAGATTTTGATATCAAACACATGCCCTAAAATGAGAATTCTATAGTCAATGCAATTAGGATGCTAAACCTTAGTGTGATTCCAAATGTGTTTAGTAAGTTATTCACCCTAAATGTAAACTATGCTATTTCCATCAGGTAGGATTTTGAGGATACCTTTGTGGTTATCATTCATATTGCTTCTACTAGGAAGTGGGATGACAATATTAAATTTTACCTTATGCATGGTGAATCCTCACAAGGCTTGACTACTACTTAAAAGAATGTTGTACATAAATAATCAAAATAGTATGTCATCGTAGGTGATAACACATTATGTTGATGATCCTACAATGACATATTTTTAAAGTGCTTAGGTAAAACCAAAGCTAGAATAGTCTTAGAGGAAGTTCACAAGGGTTTTTATGGGGGACATATAGGACCTTGAGCTATGGATACTAAGATTAGACAATTAGGCTATTACTGGCCCTATATGAAAAGAAACTTCTTGTAGAAGGTTAAATGTTGTGACATGTGCCAATAGCATAGTAGCCTCATACATGTGTCACTGACTAAGTTACACACAACTCAGATCACTTGGACATTTCAATGATGGGGGTTGGATATCATTTAACCTATAACACCTAAGTATTTAGCAGGACATAGCTTCATCATCACTACAACTAAATACTTTAATAAGTGGATTGAAGTTATTCCCCTAAGGAAGAATACATCTGAACAAGTCTATAAATTTATCCTGGATAACATTGTATCCCATTTTGGCATAACCATGACCATAACAATAGATAATGGACCATAATTTATTAGCTAATAAACAAAATATTTCTATCACAACCTAGGTATTATGCATTCTTGCTTGTCACCTTATTACCCTCAAGCTAATAAGTAGAAGTAAGTAACAAGATCATCATCAACTTGCTCAAGAAGATGCTCAATAATAATAAGCAAAAATGGCATGAGCAGCTTGTCCATGCACTGTGGGCCTATCATACAACTTATCATACAGCAATCAGTGTAACACCTTATAGTTTGGTTTATGGATTTGAAGTTGTTTTACCTCTTAAATTACATGTACTATCACTCTAGGTGGCCTTGACCAACTTCATCAATGATGAACAAAGTAAGGAGTTGTAGACAATGGACCTAGACTTCGTGGAGGGGCAACATATGCAAGTAATTGCCCACATCAAGCATTATCAAGAGAGGTAGAAATCGTAGCACCACCATAACTTGAATAAAATTAAGATCAAGGAAGGAGACCTGGTCCTCAAAGTTATCTATGAGCATGCAGATAAATTCTTAGCCAATTGGAAAGGGCCCTGCTTTGTGACTAGAGCCTATGGTAATAGAGCATTCAGGATAGCCAACATGGATGGGGATGAGTTGGCCAATCTAATCAATCATTCATATCCAAAGCCATATTACATGTAGTTAACAATCATCAACAAGTGAACCTACTTTCCATGGCCTACTAAGGTCTTAAATCAATAACATGGCCAGCCAAGGCCTAAAACTAGTGCAACCATGGCCTACCAAGGCCTTGAACTAGCACCATGATTTGCTATGTCCTTAAATTAGCACCACAACTTGCTAGGGCCTTAACTGATACTATGGTCCACCATAGGCTTAAACTATCAACATTGGTGACTTGGACAGCTTGGTTTTGTCATTCTATGTGGCCTATATGCATTGCAGTATTATAAAATGTTTAGTTTTCTTGGTTTTTTGGTCCTCTTGGAGTTGTGTTTGTAGGATGAAGCTTGGGATCATTGTAAGGGTATGACTCATTAGAGTAGCAAGTCATCATGTGACCTTGATGTGCCTAATTTGGTGAGTTTGTCCTACTATGTCAAGAGTGCTTGTACCATTTCCCTCCATCTAACACCACTCCTTGAGCCTAATCTCATAGCATGACTATGACCTCCTATACCTTGGAAAATAATGATGATCTATGTTTGCCATTCATGTGATATTTCCATATGACATCTATCCATCATGCTCCATAATCAAGTATGCTTGAATGTAACATAACTCATTTAGTGGAAAACCCATTAAGTCCATCAAGTGTAACACTTCTTGTTCAATAGGATAACCCCCAAGTCCATTAAGTGTAATGCAACTCGCTCCATGGGAAAACTATGTCAAATTGGCCTTGGCAAAGAAACCCAATGAAGGTTTTACATCACAAAAAAAAATAAGGAAAAGCAAATTACCAAGGGGCCAAATGATCAAATGAAGCCTCAAAACCCAATGTCCAAAGAAATCTTAGAGCAAAGTGACCAACACTTCAAAATAATCAATGTCATGCTATAGCCATGATGAAAACACTTCAAATGCATCATTAGCTTTCGTAATGATCTCCCTAATTACCATTTCCTCATCATAGCCTTATTCCATCATCACAAGCACTTTTTAGCATGGTTCTACATGACTAGATCAAACGCTGAGAGGGAATGTTGGTGGCAAATTTGTAGTGGTGTTTTGCATTCTTTGTCAATGCCTCTTAGGTAAATCCTCTAGACACCAATAAAGAGGGGCTAATGAAACAACACCAAATTTAAATGTTATAACCTTTGTAATAGCATCCCATGAAACTTGAGGCTAAATTTCTTGTAAATGTGAAGGTTGTAATCCATAAGGGGAAATCTCACATATTTCATAATTTTGAGGTTGAAAAATACCTCATAAGTGGTCAAAACCTCATTTCCCAAGTGAAAAAGGTCACCTTGTATCTATGTTTATGGTTGGGGAGTTAAAAATTTCTTTTGGGATGCCAAAAATGGAAATTTGATGGGTTTTTTGGGGGGTATACACTCTCCTACATTGGCAAAACTCTAGTAGGGAGTAACCTAGCATGGAGTTTAGGGAGGTAAATCTCACCTACCCCAAATTTAGAAAAGGGGGTAACTCTACCCGGAGAGGTTTGACCTTCACCCTCAGCATTTATCTCTCATCCCCTTAATGTTGACACTCTCCTCCCCAGTATGGAAGCAATAGAGACTACACTCTATGGGCTTCAACATTGACCTTGCAAAGCTTGTGTGGAGTGGTTAAACAATATGAAGGCATTAGCCAACATGGAGGGGTGAACCAATGTAGATACCAATGTGGATGCATGGGGGTGGATATCACCTACCTCCTTGGATTTGAAAGCAATTTGCAGCTAATCTATTTGTCATTTGTAGCCACTTTGTAGCCCAAATCATGACCAAAAACCTATAAAAGCAAAACTCCAACATCATTTCAAGGTTCCACATTCTTGGAAACTTCATACACGTTTCATTTTGAGCATTTTGGCAACCAACAGCTTCTACTTCCTAGCAGAAACACAGCTTCTTGGGGTTTGATAGAGTGGAACCATTATAGCCTTATTACCCTATTTACCTCCTTAGGATCTGTGAGCATAGAGTATCAATGTTACCCTCCTGGGATCCCCAAATCTCAGTGTGGAGTGTTTTGGAAACCTTATCCTTAACATTTCTCAACCCTAGTAGTGAAAAAAATTGCAAATCTAGAGTGGTGGCAAAGAAGGTTTGATAGCACTTGGAGTGGTAGAGATACCGAATCGTGGGTTTGATCATGGATTCAATGGGCTTTGAACCCTTTCCCAAATGAACTCCCCTTGCTCTCTACTTGGGCATAAATTTTATACACATCTTTGAACTCATTCTTTATTTATTTAATAAAGTTTATGATTTCATTTTTTGTCCAATTTTAGATTTAATTACTATATTTTTAGTGCATTATTTCATAGATCTACATCTCTTTACTTCGTTATCCTCATTTTGCACCTCCTTAAGTCCCTAGGTGATCAACCAGACCATTCAAGGCACCTTGAATTCCATTTCTAATGCTATGGGGGTTTAGGATTAAGGTTTCTACATTAGATCTTTTAGTTTTCCAATGATAAATTTTTCTAATTGCAACACTAGTAAAGGTGAGTAATAACTACTAGTTGAAGTAGGATAGGAAGAGGATTGACCATCCCTTCTGGCCCACGATAGGCCTAACCATGGTGGAAATGCTGGATTGCCTCTAAGGGATAGATGCTAAAGAAATAAAATCCCAAGTGACACTTAGAGCATGTTCTAGATACATTATTCTACATCAATAAAGCATTCTTTTCCTCTTTCCTCTTGCATTTTCCTTATTATTTTCTTTATGAATAATGTTGAATGTTACATATATTTGATGTTTGATATGCCATATTCTTACACATAATTTCTAATATAACATATATTTGAAGTTTTCTATGATATCTGGGAATGGGATGTCACAATATCCATTATGGGTCATGACTAGGTTATGGATACATCATCATTAAGAATTTTTCATCATAGTTTTTGCCTATGGTTATTTCATGAATCCCACAAGTAGTGATCAGATTATGGTTAGATCATGGTTAGTCATCATGAGTCATGCTAAGATTATGATATTTTAATATTATTGTTCTTGGTCCCTTCTTACTCTTGAAACTTAGTTTAACCTATTTTGATAGCTTTTCATCCTATTCAACTTAGTTTGTAAGGTTTGGGCTATGTGGATATGTCAATTTTATTTTGGAGTAAATTGTTGGATTCTTTAGATTATTTAGATATGTTGGATATTATTTGTATCCTTCAATCATTAATGTTTGAATTTTTTACTTGGATCTTTACATGAATGTTGGTTAGAAACTAACACTGAGTTGTATGGTTGAATGAAGATAAACTTCTTAGAAATATTTAGTATTTGATCCTTAATAGGATGCATTAGTGTGAATTTCATTGTGGTTTCCATTCTATATGAGAGAATGATCCATTAATTATTGGTCCTTTTAGTTGATGCCTCTAGAATGTTAGAGGTATGTCATGAAAGATGCCTCTAGCATCATTAGTTTGATTTACAATAATAGTAAGTCCATGTACATGGTAGTTTGACATTTCATTTGGCATGTGGTTTGGAAATTTGGAAAAGTACACATGAAAATAATTCACACTTTTAAATTGAGTGTAGTACATGTTAGCCTCTTATTTTCAAATTGATGAGTGGAGTGAGCAATTTATTTTGATTAGATTTATTTCATATTTGTATTGATGTTTGATGTATATTCTTAGATGTTTGGATTTTTCATATATATTAATATGTTTTGTAGAACAACATGCCTTCACCTAGCCACCATGAGACTTGTTCTTGATATAGTTGAAGAAGGTGCTAAGATTTCTCACTTCATGTATATTGATCCCATCTCTTATTTATACATCACTAGTGAAACACCTCAAGGAAAAACTCATGTTGCAATGTAAAAGCCCATAGCCAAAATTCTTTTTGTAATTTGGTGGAAATATAAAGGAAGAAATAATTACCTTGTTTTTCTTAAAATTCCTACATTATGATATTGTATTGATATAATTTCAAGTAGTTTTTCAATGTAAACAATTGAGATTTACATCCCACACACTACAAATCCCATGTATTCTAGCTTGTGGAGGCTAAAAATGCTCTAAAGCTATAAATATTTTGTATCCCAGCTTGTGAAAGTGAAAAAATACCCCACAAGCTACAAATTCAATGTATTATAGCTTGTGGGGGCTAAAAATTCTCCATAAGCTACAAAAATTGATATTTTCACCTCACACATTGTGCCTTTCAGCATAATATGCTATGCAGCATGTGAAGACAACATGTAGGATTTAGGCCTTGATAGAAAACTAATAATGCTCAAAAACTAAATTCTTGTCATTGGCTTCTCTATCAAATTTCTCCTCATCAAAAATAACTAAATCAATTGAAACATACAAAAACACAAAGAGAATTAGTCCTACAACTAAGTATGGAAAGTAAGATATAAAATACTCACTTATGGGTTTGGTTGGAGGCATTAGGTAGCTGAATAGTCATACATAAGATGTAGCAATAATAAAAAACTTAGCAAACTAAAATACAACCATAGATTAAATAATAATTAATAATCAAAGGAATAATTAAAAAAATTAATTAAAACTCCTTCATCATTAAGAAATCCCAATAGATGAACCAAACAAACAAAGAGTACTTATGAACCATGATTGACTAGATAAGTACCCATAATTACTAGAAAGATGTGTAATACTTATAAACAAGTTTGATAGCATAGGTGTCTAGCTTACTATTAAGAAAGACTTATTTCATAGTTACCACAAAATTTGTTAGCATTACTAAGAAAATTTCAATCTAAACCCAAAAGGTTAAATATTTAAAAGATATATACAAAATAATCCCATGAATGATGAAAAGATGTAACAAATCACTTGTGAAGCTAAAAAGGTCAAAGATCAAGAATTGTGTTGTCAAAAATGAATTTAAGATACCAAATAAAAGGCTATAGCTAACATGTTTATTCTAATAATGATATAAAAATGTATAAAAGTGCCAAAAAGGAATTCTAAGCTCCAAGATACCATTCTAAGCTTCTAAAAATACTAAAACATAATTGGTTGCTATTTTCAAAATTTTAAACATACTTTGAAGCCTTAGAATCTCTATTTTTTTCCATTTTCTTAATTTTTTGTTGGATTATTGATGTTATTTTACAAAATTTTCTCATTTTCTTGAAAGCAATTTATTGATATCATCAAAATTAGTTGTGACTTACATTGACTTCTTGATAAGGTTGTGATGGATTGGGAAAGTAACCTCATGATCCATGCCAATAATATGAACAACTATGTCTTGTACATTGTTAATGTCCAACAATATTTTGAGATAAAAAATGTGTAAAATAACTCAAAACCTAGTTCTATAGGTAAAATTTTGGCAAAAAAGAAACAAACAAAAAACATCAAAGCATGGAATAATTCACATGCATAATAAAAAATCTTAAAAACTAATCAAAATTTAGAATAATAATAATAATCATCATTGCTTTATCCTAACAAAATGGAGATATTAACATGAGTATTTTTTCATCATTTGCCTTTGTGAAGAGCTAGATCCTTATTTATTTGTAGCTTTGTAATAATCCTCATTTTTTGGTATTCTTGGTACATATGATTCTTATCAAGATTGTGTTGTTGGTGCTTGGGTTCACATTATCCATGTTCATAGTTTAATATATTTTATGATTACACATTTGATATGTCATGTGGATGAGCTTTGAGATGCATGGGTGTATCAATACTATTATATATCTCTTGGCATTTAAATTTATATATATATATATATATTACTAATCAAAAGATGTAGACTAATCCTATTGTTGAGTGTAGTAGGATTTCATAAGAGATTTGGTTGAGAGCATGACATGGTTGGTGATCTTAGGTTTGCTTCATTCCTAGTGTGTATTTTATGATATTTTTTATTATGTGGTGTGGATTGCTATTTGTATTATATTTAACCTTATTAGTTTTAGTTTTATTTTTTATGAGAGTTATTGAACATTTTTAGGATAGTGTTTTATTAGCATAGACTTTGTTAATTATTTTAGTATGTGTGGATGTTACTTAAGAGGAAAAGATGTTACATATATGGAGAAAAGGATTAATGATAATATTCTTTTACTTTAACATTATTTTTTTACTTGGTTTTTTCTCTTGTTTCATGATTTATGTTAATATTTCATTAAAATAATCATTGTTCTTTAACTTCATACACTATGATGATTCAAGATCAGGATGGAGAGGTGCTATGGGAGATTAAAGATGGTGGAGACATTGGTGGATTTTTGAATTTTAGTTATTTAACTTCATACACTTGTGGTTCTCTAGTATGTCACTCCAATGTTCTTAAGGCCAAAGGGAATTATGGTATAACAAAAAGTACCCCATGGGGTCATAAAATTTGTGCTACGTTGGTGCTCTAGGTTGATCCTAATTTGATTATACCCCAAGAATCCATCCATAAAGGACAACAAGGCATGTCCAGCCATAGTATCGATAAGTTGATCAATATTAGGCAAAGGGAAGTCAACCTTGATATTTGCATTATTTAGGTCTGGAAAATCATTGCAAAAATGGATGCTTCCATTTTTCTTAGGAACTACTACTATGTTTGTTACCAATTATACATAGTTGACAACCTTAATGAAACCAACTTGGTAGAGCTTTGATATTTCATCATGAACTACTAAGGCCAAATCAGGTCTAATCGTATGCATTTTTTGCTTAATTGGTCTAATGCTAGGATCTAGTATGATGTTGTGCTAGATTAGATGTGGATTTAGGCTGGCATATCTTCATATGACAAGGAAAAGTCCTTGATGTTGTTTTGTAGGACCTTGGTGATGTCTTGAGCATATTGAGGCTCTAATGAAGAACTTAGTTTAAGGGTTTTCTCCCCACCACTATGTGTTGTAATAGGAACCTCAACTAGAGTCTTCAATTATGTCACTTGCCTTTAAGTCAATGGTTTTAACTAGGTTTTCCAACTATTCTAGTCAATGGATTTTCTATTGAGGCTATGTGGTCTACAAGACTCTTAGGCTCAAGGTCTAAGAAATCAAGGTTAATACACCATTCAACATCACCATGAGGTTCATGTAGACATAAAGGCAAATTGATTTTCTTCTAGGTGCTCATACTTTGTTCTTGCATGTCAACCAAAAGCATATTAAGTGGCACCTCAGTAAAAGTGGATAAATAATGCTAAAAAGAAATAGAATTATGCAAACACATGAAAATCTAATGTAATCAAGGCCATCCAAGATCATTAATGAGGTAAGAATAATTCGACAAAGCGCAATAAAGGTCAAAAAAGGTTAAGTAAAGGTCAAACCAGGGGAAACATAAGAAATAAGGCTACAAATGGTCAATACAAGGTCACAATTTCACTAGTTTTAGGCGTTAGTAAGCCATGATGCCAGTTTAGAGTGTTTGTGGACTACAATGTTAGTTTAAGACCTTAGCATATCATGCTATCAAATGACAATCAGAGAAGGTCAAACACCACTATTTATTAATACTTAAAGGCCAAAAAAAGATAAATAAAGTTATAACAAGGCAAATAAAGAACATAAAAGGTTGTATAAATGTCATAGAAGGTCAACAAGGTAATACAAGTCCAAAAATAAGCCAAAACATTATGTAATAAGAAACAAATCAAGAAAAATAGGCTATATATGATAAAATTTGCCTAATATAGGTAAAAATGACTAGAATTTAACAATCTTAGGCCTTAGTAGGCCATGTTTTAAGGCTACAAGGCTATTAGGTGAGTTTAGGCATCAATCAGGGCTATTTGGACCGAAAAATCAAGTATTTCTAGGCTTTTATGCTAGAAATAAGGATCCTCAATGTAGAAACCAAAGAAAATAGGTTTTGGATGTGCTCAAAGATCCAAAATTAAGGTTTAGAAACTTTCCAAAGGTAACACAGGGTCAAATCCATCAAAATTAGGCATTCTAAAAGTCTATAAAGGTTAAAAAGTAGGTCTTGAAGCCTCCTCCCTTGTTTCAATGCAGGCCAGCATGGAAGAAAGGGGACTCAGTGTGAAAAAAAAAAGATCTAAGCCAAAATGAGATCAAACATGGTCAAAAAGGTAGCTGAGATCCTAATTTAGAACCTATGCATCCTCTAACTTCATTTTGAGGTAGTTTGAGGTAATTTTGAGTGTCAACACTTGTCAAAATGACTTTCCCCATTTTTCCATGCCGAGAACATCATCCTTAGCATGGACAAATAGGGGGACACTTATTATATGAATTCAAGGTGGTTTAGAAGCACTTTGTCTAGGTTTCTAGGCTCCCAGGGCTATAGCCTTTGATTTTGCAAGTTTCTGGCTAGTTTTAGGCAAATTTGAAGGGTGTTTAAGGGAACTTAAGATCTTCCCCCTTGTTTCAATGCTAGGGGGTTACCATAGCATGGAAGAATGGGGTAAATTAGTTTTGGAGGTTAAAATAAGATTAGCAAGAAAAATTCTGAGGCTATGAGGTCCTTTGCTTCTCTAGCATAGATCTTTAGCTTTTAGGAGTGTCATCTTACAACCAAAAGTGGAAAAGTAGCATTTCCCCCTTGTTTCTATGCTAGGGGAGTTACTCCAACTAGGACTAGGATGCTCAATGTGGAAAACTAAGGGCAATCATTTTTTACCACTTGAAATTAATTTCTTGAAGTTTGAAGGCTTCAAAGTAAGTTAGTAAGGTCCTAGAGCACATGCAAGTTTAGTTAATGTCATTCTAAGGTAGTTATGGACCACAAATGAATCTCCCCCTTAAGTTCCATTCTAGGAAACATGGAGGGAAGGATCTCCAATGTGGAACCACCATAAAACTCAAATCTAGCAAATTTTTAACTTTAATTGACTATGCATGTTTGCTTCTAGGGCTACCAAGGTCGAATACTAGGGTTTGGAGTTAGAATCAGCTAGTTTGTAGGTTTGCCAAGTTGTTTGTGAGCTTCCCTCTCTTTTCCCATACTAGGGATAGTATGCTTGGTGTCAAAAACTAGGGGAAAATAGATTTTTCCTTTTTGCATCATTTTTGTAGTCACTTTTAGTCATGCATGTAGGCTTTTAGAGTTGCTGGCATCGATTGCTAATACCTAATGTTAAATTTTGGTTATTTCAAGGATTATTAAGTTGTTTTTGGGCTTCCCCCCTTTTTCATGTTGGGACTTCCATGCTCAACCTAGAAAATTAGGGGGAAGGGCTTGTTAGTTTTTATGGTCAAATCAAATTATGCATGAGTGTCTTCAAGGTTGTTGGTACTAGCCATCAATGTGTAAGGTCAAATTTTGGTCTTTTTGAAGGATATGAAAGGGTTTTTAGGATTTTCCCATTCCATCCACTCTGAGGGTGGGAGGCTCAGCATGGAAGAGGTCTCCCCCAATCAAGAAAGTTAGATCTAGGCTAGATCAATATTCAATCAAGTATGCATGTCAACCTCTAGGGTTGTTGGGGTTAACAATTAATGTTGTGTATCAAGATCCATTAGTTTGGGGACTTCTCAGTGTCTCAAAAATCTTCCACCTTTCTTCCATAGTAGGCATGGTGGCCCCAACATCAATGATAGGGGGTGGTATCTTTGTACCATATTTGACTACTTTTAGGGCTTTTGGAAGCTTCAAAGGATTTTGATAGGGCCTAAGGATCACTAGGCTTTGAAAAATGGCTAATAGGTAATCAATTTGGGTTATTTTTAGCTTCCCCCATCAATCCAAACTAAGGGTGAGATTCCCATCATGGATGAAGCCTCCCCCAATGTGGAAACACCAAATCCTAAAGTTTCAACCAAATTTATCTAGTTTTGACAAGGATTGGTGAGATTCCAAGGCTACAAGAGATGTTTGGATGGGTTCTAGGTCATATGAGGCCTACTTTGAGGTCAAACTTGGGCTAGAAAAGTGTTGGGGGATAGGGATAGGTGTTACCTCTCTTCTTCCATGCTAGGCACTATTGGCCCAGTGTTGAAACCCATGGTTTCTTGCTTCATTCATGTCTCATCCATTTTTTAGAACTGGAGGTTGAAAAAGATAGGCCTTAGTTACTAAAAATAGAAAAATAGTTGTGTTTTAATGACTTTGAAAAATAAGAGACATGTTTCCATGCTAGGCATGGTATCCCTAGCATGGATGCATGCAGGTTAAGGTTTCCATAAGGTTTTAAGTATCAAATTAGAAAATAGCTCAACATTGATGTAATTTTTGGTTAAGAGAGAAGGCGTAGGGTGGGGTCCATATTTCAAAAATTTAAAATTTTGAAAAGTGAAGTTGTTTCCCAACCAAAACTAACATGAAGTATACTTTTCCTCCCTTTAACTTTAGTGCACTTGAAGTTATGGTGCACTGAATTAGCAGTTAGTATTTCAAGTTGTACGTTTAGGTTTTAGATGAGTTTTATATGTTTAGATTTTGCAAGTTTTGATCATAACTATCATTCTACAATAATAGTGCATTGGAGAAATATTTGGAAGATTTTTTTGTGGTCGAAGAAATCTAAGTTTAGTGTGGAATCCTTCCATCCTTCTAATACTCAATGAAGAACCTTCATCCTTCTCCTTTTTCAACCACACTTAGTGTTGAGCCTACCATGGCCCCAAAGAAATGTGGAGCAAAGAGTAGGAACTATGTGGTCCAGAAGGTGGATGAACATTCCCAAGAGCTAGAAGAAGTACCTAGGTCCATCTCCATCTAGGCTTCTTGTATTGATGCTCCAAGGTAGGCAATTCTACCTATTTTTGCCTTTGTTTTCTATGGTTTTCCTAGTTTTTTTGTTTCCTATGTGTTAAAGCCATTTTTTCTAGATCTACTCTAGTGGAGGGACTAAAATGGAATTCTGATGAAATCCCACCTATTTTGGCTACTTCCATTCAAATCTATAGTTGTTTCATTGCTTTAGCTTTTGTAGATTTGATTTTGAAAATAGGGCTTGCTATTTCATGCTTTTTTTTTCCAAAATTTTGGGGTGTGGCCATTTTTTTTAGATCTAGGCCTTAGGATTTTTTAAAATTAAATTTAAAAGATCTTATCCCATTATTTTGGTGTAAATTTTAATGGGTTTCAATGGTTTTGGCTATTTCAATTTTCTCCATAACTATATGAAATCTAGATTTTGAAGTTTTGACATGAAAAAGAAAGCAACGTTGTATATTTTTTGTTTAGATAATGGCTACAAATTTGTGAAATTGAATATCATGTGTTCATAGTTTAGGCTTTCTAATGGATGTTTTCCTATTTAATTTGGATTCATAACAATGTAGTTAGGTTGTTTATATCACTTTTGTAATTTCATGTAGATTTGTGAATTTTTTTTAAGGACTTGATAAATGTTTTGGCTATTTTCTCGTTATTTCTAAGTAGTTCTTGGCTTCATCTTTCCAATAGAGGTGTAATTACTCCAATTGGACTTAAAATGAATTTTCTATGAACTTTCTACTAAGCATGTGTAATAAGGATGTTTGTGTCATGTTCAGATTATTGTCCAAATTGACAAATTATTCTTGCATAAGTAGAAATGGTTCTAAATTGTTTATTAGAATGGGTGCATTGTGCCCTCTTTAAGCTTTCAAATGGTGGTGAAATCATTATGTTTGGAGCTAAAATGTATTTTTGGTAAATTTTTTACCAAAACTGCATGAAAAGGGGTAAATGTTGATGGCTACGATTTTGGCTAAATTTTGGTTATGTTTTATGTAGATATGGTTACATGATTTTGGTTATAATAGTCATGGGTATAAGGTACATAATTTCAAAATTATTTTCATGATGGAATCACTAAAATCAAAGCCCAAATGAATTTTTTAATGAATTTTTTTTACTATGGCTATGTGAACAAGGTAAAATTATGGTTGTAGCACATTATCCATTTGGAAATGGAAGTGGGTAATATGTATAAATTCTATTTTTATTTTTTCAACATGTAACCGTAGTGCTTAATTTTGTATTTTAAGAAGAGTAAAAGCTTTTTCTATTTTTATCAAGCCTTTACTATGGCTACATGGTTTTTTCTAAGTTTGTGATGCTTTTTCTAAATTTGTGCATAGTTTAGAAGTTTTTTTTTTTTAAAATTTATGCATGCTTTTCATAATTTAGATATTTTTATCAAAACTTATGCTTGCTTTTTCTAAATTTATGCATAGTTTAGATGCTATTTCCAAATTTATGCATAACTTAAGGTTTGGTTTTGGCTATAATGCTTTGGCTATGATATTTTGGTTATGGTAATAATGCTTTTATGGAATTTCTTAAGTGAATTTAGATAAGCATCAAAGAGCTTTTTTAGAGGCTAATTCCACCTTAGACTTAGGATGTTTTTTCTAAATTTGTTAATAAATTCCAACTAGTCATGATGTAAGGTTATGAAAGATTGTAATAATATTTTCTTGTGAAATTCTTAAGCTAATTTAGGTAAACACCTTAGATCTTTTTATAGAGGCTAATTTTACCTTTGACTAGAGGTTTTGTCTAAATTTGCTAAGTAATTCTAATAGTTCACAATGTTTTTTGCTTTACTTCATGCATGGTCTTTTTGAGGCATATTCTCATCATAGTGGAGCTGATTAGTATCTTGTGCTACATTGGTCATTCCAAGACCAACAACCCACCACATGACATGCTTTTCAAAAAGCTCTCATTATGGTTCTGGCCTAGGGTAAGATACTTCCTTGCCTACCTCCTCAGGAACTTTAGTGTGATGCTATGGTCACACTTGTCTACAAATGTAGCTTAGATTGTTGTGGAGACCATATAACCTTGGGTGTCCAACTTGATCATCAGATTCATTACTAGCAAGTCATCTCCTAAGATAGTAGGGGACCAATAGATGCCATAAGCCCATGTTACCTTATGAAGATATGGAAGATGCCAAAGTATAGTTGGTATAATGCTAACAATACTCTAATGATGGTGCATAGATCTCACACATTATTCCAGAGCCCACCTGGCACCATGTATCATCTATAGGGGTAAGTATGATTATTATAATGTTTTTGTGCTTCTAGCTTGACTACCTTCCCTAACATCATTTGTTTTATAACTTCTTGTAGGTATCAAGTCAATGATCAAGGTTTTATTATCAATGATCAAATCTTAGCAATGGCTCAAACTACTTTGGATGAATTCACCAAGAGTTCTCAAATCAAAGCTACTATGTATCAACAGTTAAGAGGGAACTTTAATGCATGCACCACTAGGTTTACCATGTATACATGAAATGTAAGGATGAAGGGATAATGCACAACTAGTGGGTAGATTTCAGCAACTCCATGGATTAGACCCTTGCAACTAGTACCTCCACACTAAAGAAGAAAATCAAAGGTAAACATTAAGACTAGTTTTTAGTGTTTCATGGCTTTAAGTATTCTGTTACTTTACCTTGTTATTAAAATTGCTCATGTTGCTGCTTAACTATACATTGTTTCTTTGCAGGACCTTCCACCTTAGCTAATGTCACTATACCACTTTTATGTTCATGTCATGAGGATACCCTCATCCTAAAGTTTGGTGAGGTGAAATTAGCATAGGAGTGTCTAAAGGGATAGGTGCATAGGCACATTCAAGTAAACATCTAATGTGTATGTTTTCTTGATGTATTCATGGCACCTATCCCTTCCATTCTTGTTGCAGAGATGTTGCATGTCATTAACTCCTTCAATGAGAAGGTTGTTGTTTTAGCACCATCATTTGAGATGTGAAGGTGAACATGGATGTAGGTGCAAGCCTCTTCTATGACTTGTTTGGTATCCCTATTGATGGAGCAAATGTTTCCACCAAGATAGTAAGGGAAGCAAACCATTGTGATGATGTTCTGAAGTGGCTTAGTGCCAACATGGGCCACTCTAAAATTTCAATGGATAGCTTTACAAACCTTTATGTAAAGGAATCATATCCTTTTTTAGGTCTCATGTGTTTCCTAAACTATTATCCCAAAAGAAGGTTGAAGCACCATAAAATTTTAGGACCTTGATGCTTCAGCAGAGTCTTGAAATTTGGGCAAGGATTTCCACAAGTGCAATGTCATGATGAGCCATCAAGACAACGTAGGCACTAAGGGTAAACTGTACAGTCCAACAAGTTTTCTATCTCTAGGGCTGACGGGCCTACTGGACTCTCCAACCTGCCCAACTGGACAATTAACCCAACTGACAATTTATCTAAAAACCATGCTAGGAGTTGCCAAAAGTGTTCAAGATGAGCTAAACAGTTCGACAAGTTTTCTAGTGGAGAAATCTACTATGCTACGCTACGCTGCACAGTGTAGTAGGCCTTGAGACCAATCAAACATCCAAGATGCAAGTTGATGACAAGTGAGTGTTCCAAAGCATTTTCCCATGTTTCAATCGTCAAACAAGCTTGCTTTACTGACACACCGGGGCATCAAAAACATCTTATGACAAAATGTTGGCAAAAATGAGTTAGGACTTGGCCAACATGGGATGCTACGCTATGATATGCTATGCAGCATAGCACAACATAGCAAGGATAGAACACACAAAAGACCCTTGGCCAAATGGCACCAGTAAGAGGATTGCACTTCATAATGCTCCGGCCTCCAAAACTACATGTCCCACTTGGCCCTCAGGCCTCAAGCAAAGTTTCTTGGTGAAACGTTGAAAGATTAAACAAAGATGCATGTCACACTAGTTGCTACGTTGTGCTATGCTATGTAGCATAACATAGCATGGCAAGGATGCAAAACAATGGAATTCCCCAAAGATGAACTTAGTAGGTTCAAAGGTCTTCTAGCATGGAAGACAAAGTTGGAGTCACTTGTCTGACTAAGCCTCAAACAGATGCTCTCGGCTTCTAGGCAAGACTTCTTTCAAGACCACTAGCTACAGTATGTAGCATAGCACAACGTAGCGAGCAGTTACTTACACTACGCCAACGTGCTGGATAGCGTAAGTAGTGCAACATTTTCATGGAGGCATCAAGATGTATTCAATTAGCTCTATAACTTGTTGGCGGTGATCACTCTTGTTCTGGCGTCTCTCTGGTAGACAAAACCAGCAAATTTACTTCATTTTGCACACCCCTAGTCAATTCCCAAAATTGTTCCTATGCTTGGCCTTGCTCACAAGAGTAGGAAAGACATAGTCCTGGAGTGTAGGCTTCACTTTTATTTTCATTGTTAGCATGCTTTCTAGATTTTGGCACATGTAGTTTCAGCAGTGTGGTCACAGCGTAACAAGGTTCACATCCAACATCAGACATCTACATAGCAAAATCATGTTTGCACCTTATGGGGCCTAGGACACATGGCATCCAAACCACATTTTTCTCTTGCTCCTAGCCCTATAAATATTCTGACAAACAATGCTCAAAGGGTTGGCTTTTTGTGTGCTTGGATTTTGAGTTGGCTTTCGGAGGGCATAGTTGCCATTTTTAGCATTCTGGTTGGCTTTAAGCTTTCTAGTTGGCTCCAGACATCCCTTTGTGAGTTTAGCATTTTAGCATCTCAGCAAACAGTGTGGCAAGTAGAAGAATCCCAAAAAGCAAGCTACCGACTATAGGTCAGAGATCTGTGACCATACTACTCTATGTAAGCTGTGCCTCTCTAGTGTTGCATGCTCAGTTGTACACCTTCCAACAAAACAAATGATCAAATCCATGACCTTGGGGTGGTGCACTTTCTCACCCATGTCTATTTTGCTATTCACTTACTATCATCATGTTTTTGCACTATTTTCATCATTTTATATTTATTGATCATCTCTTTACTTCACGTACATCATTTCCAAAAATAATGTTTATGAAAGGTTAAAGTACATAAATTAAGTCTCTGTCTGATTGACCAGACCATTTAGGGCACCCTATTTCCATTCCTCTCTAGCACGGCCCTCACACGGATCTAGGGTTAAACTATTTTCTTGGCAACCTCTCGGTGTTTCAGCCACCAATATTTTTAGTCATAATAGTTTTGGTGCTACAAATAGGATCTTTTAGTGTCCTTTTTGCATCTTACGGGTAGTCCTATATGCTTTCTGTACCCTGTCACCTACTAACATAGACGTGACACCCTTGCTGTTGTTTACGCATTGTGTGGTGCAGACTGGTCGCGATGATGGTTCCTTTGGAACCCAGTAGGATCAAAAGCCATTGATTGCTTATTGATCTTTGTCTTTCTCATTTGGAACTTTCCTTTAATCTCACAAAATGATTTTCACAACCACTACCATTTCCACCTCGAACCTTGAGGTCCCTTTCTCAACTCAAAGCACCATAGGTGCTAAGCGACCGCCTAGCCCAGTGTTGGTGCCATGTCAGTCTCTTAGGATCCAACATCTATTACCTGAGCTCTTAGTGCAAGATGCAGAGCACTATGACTTTGTCTGCGTAAAAATCTAGGTGAATCTACTTGTGGATCACCAAGAACTTGAGGACAAACATAACTTTGAGTTCCTTCATTGAAATGGAAGAGAGTTTATCCCTACCTCTGACATTACCATCCACCTGATGGAAATGTATCAGTGGATCTTGGACCAACTGGTATAGGTCAGTAAATCTAGGGAGCAAGATATGATGTCCCATTACAATGAGGCATTCCAAGATAGATAGGAAGACTTGGACTCCCATTCCAAGGGTGGTGGCTAGACCTACCCTGCAATTATCCCTCCCACCGTGGTCTTCTAGTCAAACTTGCTTTTTGCTTCTACCCCCTTTGTGATTACCATGAATCCACCACAACCTACACTTTCATCGGCCATGGGTAGCCATCTCATACCCTCAACGTACCAACACACTGCTCCTTTGGTTTTGTTCCCAGGAACTCTCCCTTCTCATTCTATCCCATCATTATACCAAGCACTAGTCATAGCTACATTGTCGTACGTGCACACTATGCCTACTTCACAGCTGCATGGAGTTCCTTCTCCCATTCCATCATCCACACCTATCCCACCATCAATGGTAGTTCCAGCCCCAACTACATGGTGGATCCCAAACACTTCTCTTCCTATTTCACAATCCTCCCAGATGTCACGCTACATTCACCACCAAGCATACCAAGTCCTGAAAATGATACAACCAAGTGTGAGACTGTGGTTTGCCCCATCAGTCAGGCAAATGACTAACCCCATAGCACCACCAACAGCTTCCACTCCAACAACACCACCCACTGGGTTGTGGACCGCATAGGTAACACCCTTCACAGGAGCAACCCCAACGACACCCCCTATGAGCTAGGCTGCTACCCTTACAACACCACCAACGATGGTTGCCCCTGTAACCCCAAAACCATCTACATTGTCTCTAGGTCTGGACCAAGCATTCCAACTTATCTAGACCCTCACTGAAGAGATTAAACGTCTCAAAGCCATCGATTCTAACATGGTGTAGGTCATGGAATTCTACCATGATGACCTCATTAGCTCGAATGTCCCAATGCTCACGTTACCCCCTAGGATGCCACTCCACCAATTCACAAAATACAATGGGGAGTGTGATCCCAACACACATTTAGTTACATTTAGATCTAAGTCTCTATTTTTGCTGCAGTGGCCACACACTATTATCCATGTCTTTGCCATGTTTTTGACAAGCAAAGCTCTAGACTGGTACTGCATGCTCCCAAGTGCCTCCATCTCAACTCTAGAGGAGCTGCTAGCTCAGTTCATGACCCATTTCAGATATAACTTGAAGCTGGAGGTCACACTAGATCAATTGATGAGCGTCAAGCAAGACCCATTGGAATTTGTGCAAAGGTTCATACAGTGGTGGAGCACCACCTTGAATGAGATCCACGAGCCTATAGTGGAAGCCCATTTGTTGGCTATCTTCAAGGGGGTAGTAAACAACTTTATTAAGTTAAAACTATACTACTGAGCATCACACTCCCTGAGTTAAGCTTTCGCTCAAACAAAGAGCATCCAAGATGCAACCGAAGCTAGTAAATACTTGGTCTCTTTTTCATACAAAAACACATATACCAAAAAATACAAGGAAAAGGGAAAGGCTGCAATAGCCACAATGGCCACTGTGGCAAACGAGGCCAAACCCAACAATAGTAACAACAAGAAGATGGCCACAGAAACAACATCTGGATCAAGAAACACTAATCAGCCTTTAGCATCAGCACCAGAGGTACCAACCTAGCCTAAACCCAACTTCGAGTGCAAGGATCACTCCATTACCTATCAAGCCTTCAGAACTCCTGAAGCAACTGTTAGGGGCTAGGTATATCCAGCACAAGAGAATGTCAGAGGAGGCGATTAAGCATCATAAATGGTATTGCAAACTTCTTAGGACCCCTCCTTGGCTACACCTAATGAGTCGCAAGTTCCTAAGAATTTTAGGCTAGAACGGTTCTGTGATTATGATCAATTGTGCAGTCATGACACAGACTACT
Organism: Gnetum montanum; assembly: GCA_015680685.1. Lineage (NCBI taxonomy): Eukaryota > Viridiplantae > Streptophyta > Gnetopsida > Gnetales > Gnetaceae > Gnetum > Gnetum montanum. The sequence goes on along the minus strand of MNCI01003975.1, from coordinate 93,683 downwards.
ACCTGGCATTGAAGGATGACATTCAACATATGATCAATCAGGGCAAACTTGTCTTGGACAAAAGTAGTCATGTCTTCCCTAAAAACCAATCCATGCACATTTACAAGGACCCCCTCAACACCAACAACATGGGTTATATCACCAACATGATTGGCATTGACAGTAACCCAAAACCACCACAACAATCGTTCATGATGCATGTGCCTCAACATAGCATGGTGACACCAACAATAGCAAAAAGGACACTGCAATAACCATTCATCCTTAAAGTTTCACCTCAGACATCCACCCCTACACCTTTTGTGCTCAAACCCAAACCATCGCTCGAGCCAACACCATAGGCACTATTTATCATTAGGGTGCCAGAACATTCAACTGCCTCCACTACACAGAGCCAATCTAAAATAGCCTCGCAACCCTCCCATTCAAAAAAATGGGAAGAGCGCTCGATGGACAAGATGACCAAGGAACGCACCACTTCAGGACCTCCCAAGCCTACCCCCTTGTCCTCAACACCTACGATCCCCTCATCATCGACAACTGATGATGATTCATAGAAGCAATTACCACCACCCTGTCTAAGAAAATAAAATCCTCAACCTAAAGTTCCCCCTCCTCAGGAGATTCGTCTCCTAGGATGAATGGAGGAGGATAAGGGTAACAGGCAAGATGGTGGGTCAGATCTATTCAACGCCCTCACTCAAGTCAAACAAGCTCTCAAACAAAAAAACACAACCTTGAGCCTGTATGACTTGGTAATGACCTCCACTACCCACCGTGAAGCCATGGTTCACATGTTAACCTCCATACCAGTTGACGAGAACATGCTGGCAGAGGAGAAAGCAATCCATGTAGTCATGCTTCCTTCTACAGCTGAGAAACCATAGCCATCTCAGTTAACATTTTGTGATGAGTCCATTAAGGATGACCCTGAGAAGGGTCAGGTGAAAATGACACCTATGTTCATCACAATTTGGATCAGATAGCACAGGATCCAAAGGGTACATGTTGATGATGGGGCCGCTACTAATGTCATTTCTTTTCCCATAGTGGACAAATTGGGCTTGGTCGATCAAATCAAGCCCACGATGACATCTTGAAATCATTTAACAGGGCACGTGTATAGGTAAAAGGAACTGTGCACATCAACTTTGTGGTAGGGGACCAATTCCACACAAGTGCAATATTCATAGTGGTAGAGGAAATGCCTAGGTTCAACCTAATCTTGGGGAGATTGTGGTTAGCCCAATTGAGAGTTGTTTCCTCCCCAATACACCAGGAGATTCACTTACCCTATGCAGGAGGGGAAGTGATAATTCATGGAGATGAAGTGGTTCCCTGAGCCATAAACAATGTAGGAATGGAGTAAGGATTAGAGATTGAAATCTTTGAAGACTGAACCCCCATTTAGACTGAAGCACCTAAACAAGTTGAAACTAGCTTGAATGAAGAAGAAACATGGGCTGAGTTGCCCTTTTAGGTGGTAGACGATGACATAAATGAGTATCATAATAAGGCCCATGGTTGTATGCATCACTGAGCCCATGATGGGTTAGGAAGCAGCTGCGGGAGTAATCATTTCTTACATTAGCATAACCACATCACTACTTCCACCATGATTACCGCTTGCATCAACAATACATCCAATACTCACATTGTTTAATTCCCATTCATTGTTTACACTAGCATCTTCCTCATTATTTATGTTGCCCACATTATGTCCATTGTTCGCATAACACTATGGCCGCTAAGGCCTAAAACTAGCAATTTCATTACTTCGAGGAATTGACCAAAAAAAAAGACAAATAAAAAAAATCATCATTAAGAAATAAACTGGAATGGCCTAAAACTTGTAATCGCCCTAGATGGTCTTAAACGATTGTAATGGCCTGAAATGGCCTAAAACTAAAATGAGGAGCTCCCAAGGAGCTCAAAAAAATGACAAAGAAAAAAAATAAATATAACGCACTAGCCAAAATGAAATAAATCTCTTCACATTCCATTATTCATTGAAAATATCAATTAATAATGTTTACAAAATTTTTGTAAATTCAAAGGTAAGAATAAAATTCCCTGCTGCTACGCTATCAGCCTTCGCCTGCATCATTATCCCTTGCTTCATTGGGTCCTGCATTTTCATTTGGATCCTGCACCATAAAGAAAATAAAATAATCAATTAAAGCTACAATAAATAATTTTATAAAATAAACTATGGCACCACAAAAGATGACTAACTTGAGATGGCCTCACGTCCATTTTGGGGGGTATCTGGTCCATGCCAGCCATGAGATGTTGCAAGATCTCCTCCTCAGTGATGTCAACCCAATTCTTGTCTCCCAAATTAGTGCTTGTTACAACCTTCTCCTTTTCTATAGCTATCCATCTTGGTGGTCCTGGAGAAAAGGTGGTAGTGGTGGTCTCACCCGCAGGTAGAGTCATCTCCCTTTCGGGAGATTCACTAGCTGTCACCTATTGCATAAACCTGTCATAAGCCCCAGAAGCACTAATAATGTCAAGGAATATCTCATGGGTATGAAACTTAACTAAAGCATCTCGATACTATTTACAGTAGACAGCACATTCTAGTTTATATATGTTTTTGTGATTTTCTTGTGCCTTTCCCCACTCGTAAACTTTTGCACTATAATCCTTCCAATCTTGGTTCTTCTGGGCTAGAAGGTCCATTTGCATGCACTATTCAATTATTTTGTGTGTGGCTTCATTGTTGTGTCACATGGCTATCCAATATCTTGCGTAGTTGATGAAAACTGTACATCAACTTCCATTGTTAGTGTCCCGGGCCAACAGGAATCCATTCCTAGATTGGAGATCCCCCACCTTAGCGGTTAAGTTTGTCTTCTCCTTTTCAAGCCTTTGCACCTATTTCCAGAGGTCTTCATTTACATGCCTGCACTCCCACAGGGAGCATACCGAGTACAACACACATTTGCTTACTTCATCGTATATGTGACGAGGTAATTTGGTTACCTACAGTGGAAATTTGGGTACGGCATCAACCTCAACTGCCCACTTGGGGTTCCACTTGAGGTGAGAGGCTACCAACCACACACAGAAGAGTATCAGTCATAGTGACATAGTGAAACTGTAACAATGTAGGAAGCCTAGTGTAGCAACTTTAACTTACCAATTTCTCAATCGATCTTCCTCAGATGGTCAATCATGTCATCAACTACCCCCTCCATAAAAGTGAATTTGTTAGGGGTCTTGGTCCATGGTCAGAGATGGATTGAAGAAGGGCCAAGACTATCGACAGTAGTGCCTACTGCACAGTAAAATGTGTTAGCGATGGTGGAGAGGACTACAACAAAGTTGATGAATAATGTAAATGACAATGTAANGGTGGGGGAGGGGTTGTCCATGGACACACTGTCAAACAAGCAGTCAAACTCACCAGTGTCAAAGTAGAGCCCCTCTCTTTCTAGTTGACCCAACAACATCCTCTACACTCATATGCCCCTCCAGTACTGAACCGCACTCAGCAAAAGGATCATTAGCAGGGGCTCCTTCCTGATTGGCAAGGGCCTCCTCCTCATCGGCAAGGGCCTCCTCTTCATCAGCAGGGGCCTCTTCCTCATCGGCTGGGGTCCCTTCTTCATCAACTAGGATCCTTTCCTCTATGGCCGGGGCCTCTTCATCTTCACTAGTCATCCCCTATTCCAGGGGCTAGAACCTCTTCCTCTCCTTCCTCTTCTCCTTCCTCTGCTAATAAGATAGAATCACAGTAAGCAAGGTATACCAACTTAGAATAGACGCTACGCTCTGCAACTCTACCTAGCGTAGCAACCATTAACTAAATAGTTAAACATACATACCAATTGGGGGCTGCAATCTATGAATTTTGAGTCGCAACTTCTTTTCCCTCTCCTCATTTATACAGGGAGGCTCTTCGATAGGGCGAGATTTCTTACGTTGCAACCTAGTCATCACTGTCTCTATAATAAGGTGTTCTCCCCTTGTCACACTACCCATGTTAATGGGGGGTGCCTCTCCCATGCTTTCCTAGGCATGGAAGGTGCATGCCACCCAATCCCTTATCATTATTGAAAACGATTCCCCAACAGGCTCTGGTGAATCTTGGGATCGTGTGATACGAAAAACTTGGGAAATCCATAGTTTGGAAATCTGAGTATGATCTTGTTGCACCTATATTCCATTCTCATGGACTACCAAGAATACCTCAAAAGTATCATAGGTAGGCTACAAAGAAGGCATAGTGCATGTTGAAATGAGACTTAAGCTTCCTACAAAGTTTGACCATTTCAGCCTACAAGCCTTCACAAAGGTACTTGGCCCAGTTGTAGCAAGTCCCTTCTTCCATGAAATCCCTCAATATCCAAGCATGCTCCACTCCAAGGATTTTCCCTTGGAAAAGAAGCTTGGGGAAGGCACGGGCATAGAAGATAGGGTAAATCATTTTGGCCACCCTTAGCCTGACCTTCTCAATGTAGATCCCCTTTCGGTCCTTTGCCATCCCTAGCCACTTCTTAATGTCCTCATGATGGTTTTCATCTTTCTTATATTTTTCTCCCACAGAGAGACCATCAGAAGGAACACCAAAAAGATCCTCAAATAGTTGGTCATTGATTTCAAACATCACCCGTACACTGTGAACATGTGTACAGAAGTAGTCAACCTTCTCGAAAAAGGAGTCAGCTAGGGAAAGCATTTCGGTAGGCAAGATGCTTGGGTTTATAGCTAAAAATAAGTCCATGAGCCCAGCCTGCTGAAGGTTGTGGACAAGGATGGCTAGGGTCCCATTGTAGAGCCAATGTTGTGTCTCCTCCACCTCCCCATACTTGAAAAAGAGGTTGGTTTCATTACACCCAGAGGTGATCACAGTGACCTCTTGGGACTCTATTGCGACTATAACAGTTTGCAAAACAACACAAAGAAAAAGTTAGCAAAAAAGAAAAAAAAGAAAAATAATGAATGTACATCATCACTCAAACACATTACAATGAATTCACAGCTTAACATACTAGGTTTAAATGGTGTGGAAAATGGTGGGAACTCCACTAGCATGTCTTTAACGGTGAGTGGTCTGAGGGATGCCCACTCTCTATCCAACCAACCTACTTCCTTACACTTCCCATAAAATTGGGAATACCAGGTTGGGTAGGTTTTAAACTTAAGCTTGAGTTGTCCTATTACACTAGCATGCATGTTCCCGGAAGAGGAGAACTCCTCCAAGGCCGTTTGTACCAATGCCAAGGCATCTGTATCGCCATGAAGACCATTCCTGTCAATATAGAACCTAGAAATACACAAAAAATACAATTAACACATTTTTCTAGTGTAACATAGATTATACAACATGTTAAGACACCTTCACAAAACTCACTCGCTGACATAGTAAATGGTTCCAGGTGGGTTCTGAAAACAAGTGCCCATTGACAGGCAACATATAACGTGTTATATAAATTATAGAATTTGTACTCAGGCATGTCCCAGATCCAACTTAAGCACCTCAAGCCTTTTGGACACTGGTTGGAACCTATTGTACCTTCACCTCCAATGCCCCGTCAGACAGGAACTTCAGAATTCCCTGGTTCACCTTGGGCAATAGTGTTTCTGGAATTGCAGCTACTGTCTTGGCTGATAAGTGTGACCACACGATAACACTAAAATAGTGGAGGAGGAATTGTAAGAAGTCCTATGCACCCTCCTGGAACCAGACTGCCTACTGCTCCACACGTGCATGGGGAGGAGGGATGTTTGCCACAGGTTCACTGAGGTAACACAAGACTCATACCACCTTAAGGATAATCAGGATAGGTTTCAACATGACCCTGGATGATAAAGCATCAAATGTTAGCTTTGTGTTTGAGTGAAGTTTACACGTAGCATAGGGTAATCATCTATTTACATATAGCGTAGCGTGACCCTCTCTTTGCATGTAGCGTAGTATGATCTTCTGGTTGCAAATTCCTCTTTAACATTAAACAAAGTTAAACATTATAGGCAACGTAATAGTGTCACTTGTAGCGTAGCGTAGCCATCAAACCCTGCACAGCGTAACAATGCTAAGGGTGCCTTATGGTAACAATTACGTTGTACATAGCATAACATAACAAGCATGCATCATAATAGCTACACTCCCGTTTAAATGTGACAACTATGATACGTGTAGCGTAGCAAGACAACAAAAAAATAAGCACATGTAGACATATGACAATATAATAAACATACCACTATAACAGGCATGGTGACATAGCAAACTTGATAGTAAAACAAATTTAACAATGTAACAATGTTATAGGTTCAACAATGTAGCAATGCAATACGACCAATATAATGGCCTAAAGGCCTTACGACATAATGGCATAGCATAATAGCAACGAAAAAACATTGTAGCCTTAAATAGCACATATGAGGAAGAATTCACAATGCCCCCACCATCCCAACCCTAGCTTTTGGCATGAAATAACTCATGCCACATTATGCTAAACATGCATCACGCTATCATAAAAAATCTTGCAGATAACTAAACCCTTCTAAGGGCGGTACGCTACACCAAGCATTCGCTATGATGCCCAAAACCATCAAAACCCTCACGACAGAGTAATTTTCATTGTTAACAATGGTGGCTAGAGTGATGCTACATGCAACCATAGTGTAGCATCCATACGACCACTAGCCAGCTAGCAACAACAACAGCATAGCGGCCAAAACAACAACCAAAATAGTAGCAATAGACATAAATTTCACCACAATCACGACAACAACAATCTAACCCAATTCATCACCTAAAGAAAACAAGGGTAGCATAGTGACTTACCGAGTAGACAAAGCCTCCTCCCACACTTCAACATGTGCCTTGGACAAGTATCCCAGAGTGTCCTTCATCTCGTCTACCTTGGCAAGACCTTGGTGCTTGCATTCACCTTCGGGTGCCATTGTTTTACTCCTAAATTCTCTATCAACTACTATGCTACACCAGTTTGCTCTCTCTCTATGCAACTACACTACACTATGAGTATGGGCTTTGGGCTCTAACAATGAAAACAACAAGTTTACCAAGGGGCAAACCCCTATTTATAGCTGACGCAGTGAAAACTTGCCATTCTTGTATCCCGAGTACCATGAGACACCCCTGCAGCGTAGCGTTATTATAGTGAAATCCCATTACAGCGTAACACTAGTGGCCCCACCAAACTTTAAACTCATTAACAATCTGCTACGACCTTAAACTAGTAATTTTAACGTCTATCTCACATTTTAAACTAGTTTTACATCATTATGGTTTGCTAGAAATGTCGACCTACGATGTAGTCTGATGACGGTCTACTAAGACCTTAAACTAGCAATTTTAGCATTTATTTCATAGCTTAGACCAAACTTTGCATCGTTACAATCTGCTACGACCTTAAACTAGCAAAGTTAATGCCCCTTGCATTCTCAAACTCGTTAATGGTTCACTAAGACCTTAAACTAGCAACTTGCAAACTTTACATAGTAATTTACAATTACCTCATGTTGCATTGCTACTTTACAAACATTTATTAAGTATCGTTGCTACAAATAGGTATCACTTGACTTGGTCTTTTTTCTTATTATCGCAGGTTTAACAGAAATGGCCATGCATGGTGATCTACATTTGCTTTTAACCCTGACAGGTCCTCATGGAAAGCTCACAAGATACCTAAACTCATAATCAATAGACTGGGAATCATCTACTGACAACACTATAGCATCCCTGGAAACATCCCTAGATTGGCCTGAACATCTGGTCCAAGCCTTAGACTTAGAGGCTGGGGGTGTGACTGAGGACCCTCTCATTGAAACACTTGTAACTACATCCAGGGGGAAAGTAAATACATTAAAACTTAGCTCCCTCCTAGACCCACAAATGCAAAAGGACATATCAAAGGTTCTCCAAGAAAATGTTAAAGTGTTTGTGTGGTCCTATAATGACATGCTAGGCCTAGACCTATGGCTCATACAACATAACATTGTCTTAGACCCGCATATCAAGGTAGTCAAGAAAAGAGCTCAAAAAATCAAACCCAAAATTGCACTAGCTGTACGTGATGAAATTACCAAGTTGTATCAAGCTAGTTTCATTCGCGTGGTTGATTACTCAGAGTGGGTGTTGAACATCATTATAGTCTTTAAGAAAACAGGAGGTATACAAATTTGTATAGACTTTCAAGATCTGAACAAAGCAACGATTAAAGATGACTTTCCATTACCAATTATTGATCAACTTATTGACACTACAGCTAGTCATGCTTTACTGTCCTTTATGGATGGGTTCTCAAGTTACAACTAGATCTGCATCAATTAACAACTACTTTCATGACTTCTTGGGGAACTTTTTATTACACCATGATGCCCTTTGGACTCAAAAACACAAGAGCAACCTATCAACGTGCCATGATGTACATTTTTAGCAATTATCTATTGGAGAGACTAAACGATTACATGGATGACATAGCAGTCAAATCTAAGGGAGCTATTGATCATCCCAACGATCTAGATGCAGTCCTCAAACATTATCATAGGCATGACTTGCATCTCAACCCAAGGAAATGTGTTTTCGGGGTTAAAACCAGACGCATGTTAGGGTTTGTAGTATCAGAAGTTGGAATATGAGTGGACCCTCACAAATTTAAAGCCATTGTTAACCTAGCACCACCTACCAAACTTAAAGAATTACATAGGTTGCAAGGCAAAATATAGTTTATCAGAAGGTTTATAGCGAGGTTGACCGATAATTTACACCCCATGCAACACTTGCTAAAGAAGGGGATCAACTTCGAGTGGACAGAACAATGTCAACAAGCCTTCGATGACTTAAAGAAAGAGCTTTTGCACCTCCCAACTATTTACCCACCATAGAGGGATAATCCTTTCTACATCTACCTCGCCACCTCAAACACATCTATTGCAACATTGTTATGCCAGAAAAAATATGAGGATTTTGAAATCCTGATTTATTACTTGAGCCACGCACTAATAGCTTATGAGGCAAAGTATATAACAAAGTAGAAAGAAATTTTCTCACTCCAGTGTTGCACTAAAGAAGTGGAGACATTACCTATTCCGTAGCAAGGTTAACATCATATGCAAGAGCAACATACTTTGAGCTATCACAAACAATTTATACGATAGTAGTAGGATAGCCTAATGGAAAGCTATAATGGTGGAATTCGATTTACACTATGTAGCCCAATCATCGACAAAGGGACAAGCAATAGCTACATAGCTCACAACTTCACCCATCGATGATCAAGCAATGATAGAGCTGGAGTTCCCCGATAAACATGTCAACAACATCAATCCTATGCCATTACACTTTGAGGCCACTTTGCATTTCGACGATGCCTTAACTACACGAGTGGTAGTGTTGCTGCAATCATTACATTTCCCTTAGGGGATATTCGACCTTTTGCTTACCATTTCACATTTCTTTCTATGAACAACGTAGTTGAGTATGAAGGACTTCTTAGGGGGCTCTTAGTAGCCTCGGAACTAGAGATCCAACATTTGGTAGTCCGAGGTGATTCCCAACTCATTGTCAACCAGATTACTGATGTCTATTCCTGTAAAGCTTTATACTTACAACCTTATTGTGACTTGGCCAAGAGTTTGCTGAAATAGTTTATGAAAATCAACATCCAACATGTGCCCCACAATGAGAATACTCTAGCAAATTCCTTAGCCACGTTAGCATTCAATGTGCCATCGCACCTATTTGCAACTTTTCCCACTTCAATAATTGAATGCACTGATCCTATCACTCAAACGGCACACATTGTAGTTATCAACACTACCAATACCGAAGAGTGATACACTAACATTAAAGCCTATCTTCAACACGATGAACCCCCACATAGCTTGACATCCGCTCAAAAGGATGCGATTTGAAAGTGAGCCCAGTAGTATTTCCTTATAGAAGATAACACCCTATGTAAATGCACCTTTGATGGGATACTACTAACTTGTGTTGGTGGGGAAGAAGCAAAAAAAATTGTTAACGAAATCCACGAGGGATTATGTGGAGGACACACCGCCCCTAGAGCTATGGTAGCGAAGATTAGACACCTAGGGTACTATTGGCCTTGCATTGAATGAGATTGCCTTGCCAAAGTTAGGACGTGTGATACATGCCAACGTCATGCAAATCTTATACATGTCTCACTTACTAAGTTGCATCCTACACAGATTACGTGGCCATTCCAATGTTGGTGACTAGATATCATAGGACCCATCACACCTAAGTCTTCTGCAGGACATAGCTTTATCATCACTGCCACCAAGTACTTTACAAAGTGGGTAGAGGCTATCCCCCTTAGGAAGACTACATCTTAATAGGTTTGCCACTTTATCCTAGACAACATAGTAACAAGGTTCGGTCTTCCCATGACTATTGTGATAGAAAATGGGCCACAGTTTAGTAGCGTGGAAACCAAAACCTTTTGTAGCAACCTTGGCATCAAGCAATCCTTTTCGTCGCCATACTACCCATAGGCAAATGGTTAAGCGAAGACAACAAATAAGGAAATCATCAATTTTTTCAAAAGGATGCTTAGCAGTAGCAAGAGATGATGGCATGAGCAAATCCTCTACGTGCTATGGGCTTATCGTACGATGTGTAGAACGGCCATAGGTAAGACTCCCTACAGGGGTTTACGGATCTAAAGCAGTGTTACCTCTTGAATTGTAGGTACTGTCACTTTGGATGATCCTTTCAAGCATCATGAATGAAGCTCAAAACAATGAGTCAAGGATCATTAACCTTGACTCCATAGAGGAGGAGCATGCCCAAACACTTGGCCATATCAAATGGTACTAGGACAAGTAATGGAAAAAGCATCATTCCAATATACATCAATGGCTAATCAAAAAGGGGGACCTAGTTCTCAAAGCTGTTCGTGAATATATAAACAAGTTCTCAACAAATTGGGAAGGTCCATTCATAGTCACGAAAGCCTATGAGAACAAGGCCTTCAAACTGGCCAACATGGATGGCAAAGAGTTTGCAAATCCCTTGAACCACTTGTACCTCAAGTCATACTACGTTTGATGCAAAAGCAAGGTAAGCATAGATAGTTCACTATGACTATAAACTAGCATAGATAATCTTCTATGACTATAAACTAGCACAGCAAGTCCTTAGGCTATGTAAAACTAGCACCCACAGTACAGTCTGCTATGACAATAAACTAGCATAGCGGTCTACTAGGACCTTAAACTAGAACAACGGTATTCTAGGATCTTAAACTAGCACATCACAGTCTGTTGGGACCTTAAACCAGTACATCTGATGGTCTACCAAGACCTTAAACTAGGTTCACAGAATAACTTTCTCAACTCACATCCATGATCCTACAAACAAGTGAGTGTGCACAGTGATAACATGGGGTGGAACGTTGCAGTTCCAGAATGCAGTTCACATTGCCAAGGAAACACCCTCTAGAACACATGCAATGCCACTGCCCCTAGCATATTTTTGATCCTTTTGAGGTGTTGTTTAACATCTTGCTGACCTTCCGGAGCTACCGTGACCATAGCCAATCATCTTGATGGTAATTCCTATCATCAGCACCTGCTACTGGAGTCCTAGCACTATTGTGGCCTAGCCATAGAGTTGCTACCCTCCAGCCCTCACCATCATCCAAGCCCAAAAGATGTTTAGCTATTAGGCTTCTTACCTTATAGTTGAACTACATGATGTTTGCCTTGGGTGGGGAATCCTGAGCACTTGCATTGCCACAACTCCTAGCCTCTTCAATGCCAACCCCTTCAATTTGCCACTACCAGAACCACTACTAGCCTTTCTACTTTGGACGTCATATGCCTCACATATAGGCCAAGATGATGTTGCTCAGAGATGTGTTTTTCCAAGAGAGTAGAGCACTAGATCGTTCTAACTAGCTTGGCTACTTGGGAGTGCACATCCCACCCTCCCTCTTAACCCTCTTCACATCGTTTCTTATACTCATCATTTTTCTTCTCACGTCTCTTTTACAAGTTTTCTGTATGCATATAAAGCCCTCCTGCATGCCCAACCTCCAAGTCCATGATGCACGTAATGCAACTCACCTCATGGGAAGCATCTGTAGGTAGGTTAAAGCCCCACATGGATGTAACACAACTCATCCTAGGGAGAAAACACCTATCTTGCAACAACAAGGTTTTCTACAAGTGGACATAGCTGAACAGTAGAAAAAAAAAGAGGAATGTCCAAAACAAATGGCATAGTAGCTATTTCACAATGACTGTCTCTAAGCACTCTGAAAGGAAGCCTAAAAGGCTAACAAAGAAGGATGCCCATGCATGCTGACTCCCTCACAAGCAGTCCAACGAGGGACCACACTATGTTACATATTTTCCTTTCTTGAACCTATTTTCCCAAATCCATATTTTTCCCCTTTCACTTACTTGACCATCTTGGCACTCCTAAGTATAGTAAAGCGACATCTAAGCAACAACCAGAGAGAAGTGTTAGCATTTTTTTTCATGGTGTTTTGTATTCTTTATCGACGTCTCTTAGGTAGATCCTCCAGATGTCAATAAAGAGGGGCCATTGAAACACCATAAAATTTTAGGATCTTGATGCTTTAGTAGAGTCTTGAAATTTGGGCAAGGATTTCCAAAAGTGCAATGTCATGATGAGCCATTAAGACAATGTAGGCACTAAGGGTAGACTATACAGTCCAACAAGTTTTCTATCTCTAGGGCTGTCGGGCCTACTAGACTCTCTAGCTTGCCCAACTAGACAATTGATCCGGTTGATAGTCTATCTAAAACCCATGCTAGGAGTTGCCAAAAGTGTTTAGGATGAGCTAAATAGTTCAGCAAGTTCTCTAGTGGAGAAATCTGCTATGCTACATAGTGTAGTAGGCCTTGAGACCAATCAAGTGTCCAAGATGCAAGTTGATGACAAGTCAGTCTTCCAAAGAATTTGCCATGTTTCAACAGTTAAAAAAGCTTGCTTTATTGACACACCAGAGCATGACAAACATCCTATGATAAAATTTTGGAAAACATGAGTAAGGATTGAACCAACATGGGATGCTACGCTATGTAAGGTAGCACAGTGTAGCAAGGATAGAATGCACAAAAGCCCCTTGGCCAAATGTCTCTAGTAATAGGATTGCACTTGGCAATGCTCTGGCCTCCAAAACTACCTATCCCACTTGGCCCTTAGGCCTCAAGCAAACTTTCCTGATGAAACATTAAAATATTAAACAAAGATGCATGTCACATTGGCTACTACGCTATGTAGCGTAGCATAGTGTGGCAAGGATGAAAAACAACAGAATGCCCCAAAGATGAACTTAGCAGGTTCAAAGGCTTTCTAGCATGGAAGACAAAGTTGCAATCACTTTCCTGACCAAGCCTCAAACAAATGCTCTCAGCTTCTAGGCAAGACTTCTTTGAAGACCACTAGCTATGTTGTGCTATGCTACATAGCTTCGCATAGTGTAGTGTGTAGTTACTTATGCTATGCCAACATGTTGGATAGCGTAAGTAGTGCAACATCTACATGAAGACATCAAGACATATTCAGTTAGCTCTATAACTTATTGGTGGTTATCATTCTCGTTCTGGCACCTCTCCGGCAAAGAAAACCTGCAATTTTACTTCATTTTGCACACCCCTGGTCAATTCCCAAAATTGTCCCTATGCTTGGCCCTACTCACAAGATTAGGGAAGACGTAGTCCTGGAGCATAGGCTCCACTTTTGTTTTCATTGTTAGCATGCTTTCTAGATTTTGGCATGTGCAGTTTTAGCAATATGGTCACAGCATAACAAGGCTCACATCCAGCATCAGACATCTACATAGCACAGACATGTTTGCACCTTGTGGGGCCCAGGACACTTGGCATCTAGACCACATTTTTCTCCTACTCCTAGCCCTATAAATACCCTGGTGAATAATGCTCAAAGGGTTAGCTTTTTGCATGATTGGATTTTGAGATGGCTTTTGGAGGGCATAGTCAGCATTTTTAGCATTCTGGTTGGCTTTAAGCTTTCTAGTTGGCTCCAGACATCTCTTTTTGAGTTTAGCATTTTAGCATCTCAGTGAGCAGAGTGGCAAGCAGAAGAATCCCTTTGTGAGTTTAGCATTTTGGCATCTGAGTGAGCAAAGTGGCAAGCAAAAGAATCCCAAATAGCAGGCTATCAACTATATTTTAGTGTTCTGTGACCATACTGCTCTATGTAAGTCATGCCTCTCCAATGTTGCATGCTTAGTTGTACACTTTGCAAGAAAACAAAGGATCAAATCTATGACCTTGCGATAGTGCACTTTCTCACCCAAGTTTGTTTTTCTATTCACTTACTATCATCGTCTTTTTGCACTATTTTCATCGTTTTATATTTATTGATCATCGCTTTACTTCGCGTACATCATTTCCAAAACAAACATTTACGAAAGGTTAAGGTACACCGATTAAGTTCCTATTTGATTGACCAGACCATTCAGCGCACCCCATTTCCGTTCCTCTCTAGCATGGCCCTCGCACAGATCCGGGGTTGAACTATTGACCCAGCAACCTCTCGGTGTTCCAGCCACTGACATTTTCGGTCGCAACAAAGGTAATTAGCCTAGCATAGGGGTGGACCTCTAGGAAGGTCCTAATGAAGGAAACCAAATTTAATTGGATAGCTTCTTTGGATATTGGGCTTTAAAAGGAGTTCCTTAGACTCTGTGCTAATACCTCTATGATAATACATATGCACTTTGCATTTTTTATAGGTTATCTAAAACAGTTTGTGGAGTTTCTAGTGATGTACAGGAATGAACAATGGGTCTCCCAAGATCCAAGCTAACTTTCTAGGCCTTGGATAAAACATATATATCTAATAATGTAGGCCCAGAACCCACCAGAGGGAATGGATGATACATTATCCATCACCACTAAGAATCTTGATATTAGGAAATATGAGTCTCCTAACAATACTGATGACGATGAGCCTCTCACATTTCCCACTAGTGTCTAGGATGCCATATAATGATGTATGGAGGCTAAAGGGGTAGCTAGGAAAAAACTAAAGAGGCCTATGGAAGATACACCCCTAGCATCAGACTAGCCTACCCTGAAGAAGCTTAATTTTAAGCTTAGGCCATCATTGCAAGCAATTACAGGTATGCTTTGTTTAAATGTAGCTATTTCATGTTTTAAAGTTTATGGCTACTTTATGGTTTCATGTGTTAACTAGTTTTATATGTACTATGGTTGTAGATAAGAGTCAGGCTATGGCATCCCAAGCTATTATGAAGGCAAAGCAAAGGCATGTAGAAGAGGCACTCCCAAAGAAACCTATAGTTGAAGGGCTTGTCGATGCAAATATAAATATCTAGATGCCTTGTTTGATGAGGTAGTACTAGGTACATCTTCCATCATCATCATTAAGGAGGAAGGAAAGGAGGAGCCATGTATGCCTATGCCTTAATGTTTTCATTATATCTCATTATTTATCTTTGGTTGTCATCCTAACATTTCAATGATTGTTATGCTTACAGTAGTTCTTGAACCACAAGTGTAAGCTCTAGTCTCTAAGTTTCATGTGAAACCATGGGTAGAGACTCCAAAGTGGAGTTCATGTATGGAATGGCTAAGGACATCATCAATTGATTGCATCAGGTTGCACTTGAGATAGGTAAGGATTTTATTTTATGTATTTCAATTATAGGCTTTTCTTGCATTATGGCTATCTTAGGTTACACATTATGTTTTATGATTGTATTTTATAATTATTTAGTTCCTTCTATGGAGTGGGTCCCTAGTAGAAACATCAAGAGAGACTCCTTACCTAAGCTTCACTCTAATGTATCTAGTGTACTCATGAAGTTGTACAAGACTACTACTGATTTAGCAATGTCATGTGCAAAAGCTTTGTGGGAGCTAAAGAGGTCCAATGAATCCCTATGGGAGGAAGTTGTGACCTTAAGGGAAAATAATCAATGGTAGGAGGATAAAATTAGAGATCTTTGACACTATAAGGCCTTTGTGAAAGCCCAAGTGGTTAACTAAGGAAAATTAAGGACTAAGAAGATCATGTGAGCCTACTACTGGCATGTCATTTAGGACAAAGTAGAGGTCCTATGAGAGATGGTAAAATAACATATGCAAATAAACCTCATCTTCCAAAAGGTTGAGGATTGAAAGGATTGCTTCTCTTGGGTCTTGGAGTGCGGCAAAACACAAAAGGTTCATAAGCAACAATACAAGGGAGATAGTGGGGCCTACCGAAAGTGGCTTAAGGAGGAGTTGGTTGAATGGTGCAAGAGAGAGCTTTTCATTCAAGGAATCTAGGTGGAGAGTGCTTATAAACTTTTTGAAAGTACTCTCCAGGTGGAGAAATCTCCTACTCTTCAAATTACCATTACTGCAATTGAGACCTCTATAACTACTACTACCTAGGAGCCTCCTACTTTAACTTCTATAAATAGGACCGACATTCTCTCTAGTGTTGCTCTTGGGGATGTTGATTAGGTCAACATGATGAAGTACCATATTCACGATCATTGGTAGGAAGCCCTTCTCCATCTATACATAGAAGTAACAAAGCTAGAATCTCCATAGCTTTGATATATTTTATCTTTTAGGTTTTATTTTAAGCCATGATTTTGGCTATGGATTACTAACTGGATATATGTTGTTACATTTTAGGCCTTAAGAGAAATTGGTTACCTAAGCGATGAGGATAGGAATGATCCACCACTTCCTCCTTTAGATGTTGCTCAGTAACCTCCATCAGTATAGCTTGTTGGATATTTATTTTTATTTCCATGTTGATGACTATAATTAGCCAAGACTATGTTATAGATGGTTGTTATTCTTTCACAATCTTGTCACACATCATGGCCATGGCTATGTATGTTATGGACATTTTAACTTAAGGTTTAAATTTTTTTTTTGTTTTTGTTTTTTTTTTCTGCTATATGTATCTATAGTAAATCATAGAAATGTATTAAATGTTGAAAATAGCTATGTTGACATTTTGATTATAACATTAAATCGCTAATTGATGCTATAATAAGCGAAGAAAAGAGAGATATAATAATAAAAGGAATGTTTGCTAGTTTTAGGCCATCATGGGCATAGGTCACATAGTTTTGCTAGTTTAAGACGATGACAAGCCATGATGCATTGTTATTACTTTTGCCAATTTTAGGCCATGGTAGGCCATGTTGCATTGTTTGGTAGGTGTTGCAAGTTTAATTCCATGGTGGGCCTTCATGCCAATTTAAGGTCTTAGTGGACCATAATGCCAAATGAACATCTTAGTAGATGGGGATGCCAATTTAAGGTCATACCATACCACAATGCCAATTTAACATCTTAGCAAATGGGGATGCTAGTTTTAGGTCATAACAAAACCTAATGTTAGTTTATCTTAGCAAATGAGAATGCTAGTTTAAGGTCGTAGTGGACTGAGATGTTAGTTTAAGGTCATAGCAAATTTTAATGCTAGTTAAACATCTTAGTAGATGGGCAATGAAAAAGATGTATATTTATAAGGCTTTCTTGATGTGTATAACATAAGTAGAAATAAAGAAAATGCAAATGAACTTCGACTACATGCATAGGCTACCTACATAAAGAGTAAAACAACAAATGCATAAAAAGATATAATAAACTACAAGAGAAAATTAAGGCTACATGGCTATAAGTGCATCTGGTCATAGGGGCATGGGAAGGTTAAGGCAAACTTTACTTGTGCAAATTCTTTCTAATATTTGAAATATTAGGGAGTGAGTAAGGCCTGCTTTGCATAAGCTTATATTTGTCATCCCCTCTGCTTACAATGTTAAAAGGGAGTTCATCCCATAATGCATCCCATTGCTTATCACTATCAATTTTAACTTTCTTAGATTATTGCTATTCATGGATGGGAGCTTCTTCTTGAAGCCCCACTTTAGACCCCTACTCTATCTACATTGTTAATAGCTAGGGGAATTATGTTATTACCATGAATGATGATTTCACCTCCCTCATAAGGAAGGTGAATTTCTTGATAAATGGGAGAGGACACAACTTGTAATTGAGCCAACCAAGGTCTTCCTAGAATTAGGTTAAATCTTGGTATCTCTTCCACCACCAAGAAGCTGGTAGTTGTGGGGAATTTCTTAGCTACAAAATACAAGGAGATAGACCCCTTCACAGCAACTCTTGATCCATTAAAGAACTTAAGAGCTACAGTGGTTGTAGGTTGTACTTCCTTAGTTAGCCCCAAGCATTCAATTATGGTGCATGGGATAACATTGGTTGCAGCTCCTTCATCAACATGCACTCGGTGTATTTTAAATTTTCCTATGCATACAGTTATGAATAAAGGAGTTGTAGTTACTTTGTCATTTTGGGGATAAACTTTAATTTTTCTATTGCAAAATACAAGGTGCATTGACTTCATCTCCTTTGGTAAGGGAAGAATCATCACTACATGGATGGATTCCTCATTAGCAAGAATATCTTCACTAATGGGGATGGAGGTCAAAATTTTGACTAGTGCCTCATGATGTGTGGTGGAAGTCATGATCAGGTAAAATAAGCTTAGAGTTATGTTTTTTTGCTTAAGGCATTACTTGACTTAGTTCATTGCACTAAGGAATTTTTTATCATTGGCCATGGGCTTGTCATCAAGGTTATGCTTTACTTCTTCCATGCATCCTAAAATAAGAACTTTAGCTTTAGGTTATGGCTATTGTGGCTCTTCCTTTTTGTTTTGGTTATGAACTTTGGTATCCTCTTGTTGCTTATTGGTTGAAATGGTTGGGGTAGAGGAGGTCATGGGTATAGCTAAAATGGAAGTGGACTTTGATGGATCCACTTCCTTTCATGCCTTCATCTTCTTATCTCCCTTATTATCAAGCTTTTTCTTATGCTTCTTCCTTTGTTTGGTTAAGGCTTTTTGGCTATCAACCATTGGTTGTAAGGAAGAGACAGTAGCATTAGCCACCACAAGGGGTTGTTGTGTAGTTGTTTGGATTGTATTGGGTTAGGAGACCCCAATGACAAAAGGTTTCCTTAGAGGCACTCATGATGGTACTCTTATAACAAAAGGAGTTCTTGAGCTATGGGAAGCTGAAGAAGCCCTTTCATCATAGAGGGATACTTGAATCATGAATGGTTCTTTTGCAAGTCTTTTATTTTCATTAATGTTGAATGATGAGATAACATAAGGGCTATCATTAGCATTCAATGGGTCCTTGTAGACTTGCAATAACTAGTTTTGTAGTCAAACTTGGTTGAAAGCATCTAAGACGAGTTCCCCCATATCTATCATCCTTTGCAAGCCATCCTTCAATACAGGCAGAAGTCTGTGTCATGACCAAGTAGTTGATGATAATAGTAGAAGAAATTTATCTTATAGTATCTAGTCAATTAGAGATCATCATTTTTTTTCTCGATAGGATTCTTGGCTATTTTGCATAGCTGATTATGTTTCTTTCAAGCTACTTCAATCATTTGTTTGTGTTGCATGCATCCACTTTTTAATAGTTGGGCTAGTAACTTGAATAGTTTTAATGGAAATGTAGTGTATTTGGACCTATCCTTTCTTTCAATGTTAGGTCTAGCTGTTGTCAATGTAGTGGCCTCAAATATTGATGATTGATTATTTTGATCATTAGTGGGGACCTTAGATGAATTAGCCTTTGGCCCTTGGTTTTTAGTCTTTGTTTCTTTTTCCACAACTGCTATAATCATGTTGTTTTATTTGCTCTTTTCTTTATCTCTCTGAGTGTGTTGGCTTTTATATGCTATATATGTGAGATCATAACTAGCTTCCATAGCATCCTATATATTTTTAGTTTTAGAGAATACATAACTAAGGGACTGTGGATCAATGTAGTAGAGTTTAGACTTGATGAACTCATTAACTACTCCCTTAAATATGGCTAACAAGTGGCTTTGGCTATAGGCTTTAGTATTTTGTTCAGTAGTCCATTCCATCACTGGATGAACCTCTGTATGCATTCTAAGTTCCCCTGCTTAACCTTCATGAGTTGATCAAACCTTATATCAAGCTTTAAGTTATGCTTGAAGCAATTTACAAATTGGGCAATCAAGTCCTCTAAAGAGAATATGGATCCCTTAGGTAATGTGTGATACCAATCAAGTGCTTTCCTAGTCAAAGACATAGAGAAAATCCTCATGATGGTATGGGGCCATGACTATAATAGTAATTATTCAAATCAAAAGGTAATAAGTTGAGCACTAGGGATACCTTCTTCATTATATTTGGTAAATTAGGGAATAGTGATACCAGGAGGAAGTGCCAAGGTTGGGACTACAGGACTTATGGAATCATCCTAGTAGAAGTTCATAATCTTGAGAATTTATGAACTAGAGGCTTTAAGTCTCTTCAACTCCTCCTTTAGGTCCTAGATCATCTAAAAGGCTTGATCTAGACCCTATGGTGGCCCTATTGGTTACAAGGTTTGTACATAGGATTGTGACATATGTTGTGAGTCTTGTGGCCTTACTATGGGTTGCATGATAGAAGGAAGAGGTTGTGTTATGGTTGTGGCTTGTAGGTCAAACAAACAAAAGGATGTTTATGGTAGTACTTGAAGAACAAATGGGACAAATGGAGTGTATGACCCCTATGTTGCTTGGAGTCCCATGGTGGAACTTACATGATTAGCTAATGGATTTGTTCTTGTAAAAGCCACCATTGATGATTTTACATATCGAGATTGTGTTATAAATGACATTGATGTGTTATAGTTTATTGTTTGTGGCATTAGAGATGTCTTCCGAGCTCTATATATGTCTCTCATTCTAAGGACAAAATTTAGAAAGATGTATCCCAAAGGCTAAAAGTGACTTGTACAATAAGGGAAACTTTCAAAATTACCCATTCTAAATTAACAAATAGTTGAAACATTGGAGAAAAATATTAAAACAACCTAAAGATCCTCAAGTTTACTTGGAAAAAATTTTCTAGGTTTCTTGCCCTAGTTTTATTCATACATATTGGTGTTATTTGATGTTTGTATCATCATGAGATGAGCATCAAGTATGGTGATGAAGTGTGGAAAGACTATGAAGAGAAGACATTGAGTGAGTATAGTTTGAAAATTATTTTACATTGGAGTAAACCTTCTCTAGTGTTTATTAGTATTCAAGCCTAATGTTGATTATTACATGAATTGGTTGTAAATTTTGTCAAATATGGATGACACCTAAGAAGAAATAGGTATAATACCTTAATAGAGATATGGAAAGCATGAATTCTACCTTCCAACTGATGATTGCTCAGTTAAATGAAATCAGTGCAGAGATAAATAGGAATATAGGTGCCAACCATATTTAGACATAGAAAGATGATGAACATTCATGTTTGGATGGTGATGAACTAGTTTCACAACTAGGTGGAGGCAATTATAAGAAAGGATAGTCCATCTATAAGAGTATCTAAATCCATTAGATAAGGAATCTATTGGAAGGAAATCCTATTCCTAATATGAAAATTCCAAGAGGTCCATTGCTAACCTCTCCTTCTTTCCATGATAATCTTAACAAGGAAGATGAAACAAGGTGTTGTTTCAACAATGGCCACTTTCATGGAATAAAAATGGATTCATATTAGCAAGCTAGATTCTTTATGTAATGCCATAAAATATTGGAGGAAAATATTGGCATAATAACATGATGCATATGAGCTAAGATTTTTTCACGCCCTATTTGTACACCAAAGAAGCCCTAAGTGGAAGAAAATTTTACGAGATGTTTTTATAGAAATGTTGAAAAGAGTAAATTCATTTTAATCAAATTCTCTTCACAAAATAGAATGTTTTAGTGCTTATTTAAAACTTAGAAAATTTTGGCCCCTTGATTATATAAGCTTACAAATTTTCAACTAGTTCAAGGAGCTAGGGGTTTTGAGTTAAATCCAACATCGCATGCAAAATTAAATTACCTATAAGGAATAGAACATATGTAAGTTTGTCTTGCCTTAAGGAGATGCTCTTTTTGTTTTCTAGTTAAAGATGAGATCTTGAAATTGATTCATAAATCTTAATGATTAATTTCATTTCAATATGAAACTAGCATCACAATGAGTGCTTTGACATAGAAAAACCTTATCATTTTAGGAAAATGGCTCGATTTGAGACTAACTTAATCCTTCAAAGTCATTTCAAAATAGTAGATTGGATAATAGAATCAAAGATTAGCTCAATAAAGGGCTTGTAATACTTTTTTGAACTTCATTGATTATGAAAAAGGGCAAATTTTTTAAGTACAATTGTCATTTTAGCTTTTAGTAGAAGCTCATAGAACTAAATTGGATCCAAAAAATAGTACTGCTTAAGTTACCCTCATAGGATTAAAGCATGAGAAAAGATTGAAATTTTCCTAGTATATCAATCCCATGTGATATGTAAGCTATCTTATTGAAAAGGCCACTAGAATCATAAATTGCTTCTACAATTAGAAGAAAAAGTAGTCCTATGTGTCACATTATTAGTTGAAGAAGAAGCTTGAAAATTATCATTGTTTGTAGAACTAAAATATTGTTCTACAAACAAGCACATAAGAAAATTTGCTAATTTGACTTTATTTAGATGGAAAGATTCATAGAGTGAAAAAATGATTCTACTAGAAATACACTTTTTGGCTCTATGACATTGGCTCATTGTGTGCTATAATTTTATAGAACTTAAATAGGTTTCTACAAAAGGACTAGACAAACAAGCTCTTAAGAAATGCTAGATACTTGCCTACAACTTGCCAAATTAGATATTTTGATAAAAAAATGTAGAATAAAATCTAGATCTACAAAGAAAATCAAATATGGTTTTACAAGTTGTGCTATCATAAAGAAAGTCCATATGTAGAACTTAAATTAACCTCACAAGTAATCTCATTTTCTACTTTGATAGTTAGCAATCAAATAGATGTCATGTATTGTAATGTGAGATTTTGGATTACGTGATTCATAGAACCAAAATTTGGAAGTATAAAATTAGTTCTACCATATTAGCACCTATGTATAATGATTCCATAGAAACTAGATTCGACTCTACAAATTGGCTTAAAATAGTTCTACAAAGCACGTCATCAAAATGCATTAAAATAAGCTTATATATAGAATTAAAATTTCTCTCTACAAGAAATTCCACTTTTACCTTTATCAAGTTAGCATTTGAAGTGATATTAAGAGAAATTGAAGTACATGACTCTTAGAACCTAAATTAAGCTTCACAGAAAGCTTTCAAAGTAGTTCTATCACATTAGCTTTGGAGAGAGAGCAATTCTTGCAGAACTAAAATTTGGTTCTATGAGCAAGTGTGAAAATGGTTCTACCATGTTAGCTTACTCATAGAACTAGTTTTTATAGCCAAAATTTAACTCTACAATTGGATTTAAAATTTGGCCCTTCCATGTTAGTTTTGGAAAATTAATAAGGTTATTGAAGTAGGAAAGTAAATACAAAAAGGATCAACTCCAAATAAATTATACCATATTAGCTCCATATAATGCTGATTTGTAGAGCTTCAAATTGGTTATAAAAAGTAAAGGTCAAAATGGTTCTACCAATTACATTGAAAGAGATGGTGCTCTTCTTGAAGACACCAAGGATTCTAAGCTTAATATTCTCACATATTACAGCTCAGCGTACAATATGTCTTATAGAACCAAAATATGGTTCTATGAAGAATTCTACAATCAATCCTCCACATTAGTTATTTTGTAGAAGAAATACATAGAATCTAAAATTGACTCTATAAGCAAGTTCAAAATAGGTTATACAAGATGATGTTAGCATAGAAAGATTTTTAAAAAAATTATAAGTCATCTTACATATTGGCTGAAACTTTAGATTATAAAATGATTCTATGATCAAATTCTATGAGTTTAAAAATGTCATGTTAATAGAGGCAAAATCAAAATGGATTCTTCCAAGTAGTTGGATTATCCATGTAAATTAAGCCCTAGATATGCTAAATAAGAGCTAAGTCGACTAAAATAAGGATAAGGTAATGAGTCTAAAGCTTTTAATGAACATTAATAGGATAGTTCAATGAAATCTAAGCTCATGACATATGTCAAGAATTGAGTTCAATAGCCTTTAAAAGAAAGTGAATTAAAAGAAAAAGCTCTAAGTATTCATAAGTAGAATCAAGATAGATTTCAAATGTGCATCCAT
Source organism: Gnetum montanum (assembly GCA_015680685.1). NCBI lineage: Eukaryota > Viridiplantae > Streptophyta > Gnetopsida > Gnetales > Gnetaceae > Gnetum > Gnetum montanum. Next base: position 69,544 of record MNCI01003975.1, on the reverse strand, counting down.
TAATAGTCAATGCTAAAGTTTGAGATAGAATGTAGAGTTGAGACAAAGCTATGATTGAAACATAGAAGAGTATTTCTAGAGTTCTCAAAAAATCCATTGGAAAAATAGCCAAAATGTCTTGCAATAAGAAAGAAAAGTACCTTAGAAATTCTAGAATGTCAATACATTTTCTTTCTTTAAGTACCTACAATAGTTTAATCTAAATATCTATTAGCTTCAAAAACTAATCATTGTCATGCAATTAAAGTAGAAGTGGAGGAAGAAAATTTGTTTAGATGATTTAATAGGAAAATCATTCCTTTAGTTCATAGAATCAATGGAAGAATGGTGGGAGATATATGAGAAAATATGGACCCACAAGCTTGGCTTTAGGCCCATGAAAAACCCTCATTAGAGATGTCCTAAATCACCTTATAACAAAGGAACAACAATAGTTGCTATAGCAACAATAGGGAGAAGGAGGAAGCTCATCCTTAGCCCTCAATTTTTCATCAAGATAATTAATAAAAGAAGTTGCCCAGCCTTTCAAATTAAAGGAGAAAAAGGACATATTGTCCTTAGTCAGAAGTTATACATAGAGCCAAAGACAAAAGCTAGTGTCATCTATTAGTATAAGTAGGATGACCCACAAATTATAAAATTTAAGTGTATGATGTCTCATTAAGATATATTTAAGAATGGAGCTATTTTCAATAAAGATATGGGAAAAATAATTAACAATAAGATAGCTAATCTTAAAGAGTTTCTTGTGCAATAGGAACATGAGACATCAACGCTATAGGATGAATTAAAAATCTCTAGAGAGCAAAATAAATATCTTAAAGAAATGATAACTATCAAGGAATCATTACTAGAAAGTAAAGAGCAAGAAGCAACTCGGATGAAAGAAAGACTAGCTATGGTAAGATTAGAGTTAGAGTAGGTAATAAAAGGTAAGACTCCAAATTATTCATAGCTAGATCTACTAGGTTTCAAGGAAGTAATCACTAAAATATATTATAGGAAGGAATGGATGAGAGATGAAATTACTAAAAGTCATGATAAATAAGTCATATTTATGTATATGGATATAAAGGTGCAAGAATTGTTTGATTTAGCTAGAGCAAAAAGAAATCTATTACCTCAATACCAATAGAGATGTTTGGATATGATGATGATGGCAGTAACTAGAATCATGAATGAAATTATCAAGAGAAAGTTTTAATTGAAACAAACTTGTTCTAGTATAGAAGGTACTTTAATAGAAATAACCAATTCCATAACTAAATTAGGTTTGGAAGAAATAAGCACTAAAGAAGTCTTAAAGAGGCTTAATATTCCTAAACATGATACCATGAATCAAGACAATAAGGCTCTTTCCAATAATGGAAGGTTACCTCAATAGCTATCAATTAAAGCACTTCAAGTTTAAAGAATGAGGAGAACTTACTAAGAAACTAAATAGTTGTCGAATGGTTTGTAGTTATATGAGGAAGATGTAAGGAGTATGAAGCCTTAACTTTTGTAACTACTTGTGGCTAATAGATAAAGCCCATAGCAAAAGAAAAAATGGGAGGAACTTGGAAAGAGAAGCTTATAAAATGTTTTTTTTTTTAATGGCATATTAAACATTTTTTGTCTATTTCTTTTAGCTTTCATATTTCAATTAGCAATTACATTGAATAGTTTTTTCCTACTTATTTAGCCTAAATATTCCATAGTTTTGTTTGAATGAAATATTGCTTTTGGAATAAGTTATTTTCTCTATGAGTTAAGGTTGAGATGATTCCTATTAGTCTGATTAAATGAGATAGCTTTCTCATTTGTTAGTTCTAAATCAGTTTAACATAGAAACATTTTCATTTATAATATGATTCTAAGCTTTAGATATAATTTCATTTTCTTCTTCTATTTAGCAAAACTTTTATGATCTAGCTTCAAAAATTTAGCAAACAATTAGCTTAGAATTAAATATTGGCATCTTCTATAAAACCACTCATTCATTATATTAGTTATGGAAGATTTAATGCAACACATATAGGGAAACTATTCAATTACCTTTAATTATGTACTCTACTTTCCAGTATGTCAAGTGTGTCAAATAATTATGCACTCTACTTGTTAGTTACCTTATTCTAAAAGTGAAGATGCACTCTACTTGCTAGTATGTCTAGATTCTAATAGCCTTGTTACAAAGATTTGTGGGATGTCCACATTTGTATATTTTTGTTATTTGTATTCTCTACACCTTGTACTCTTTTAAAAAATTAATACAGAGTTTTTCAATTTCTTTCACCACATTTTCTATGCTTTATTTTATTTTTTTATTCACTCATAGATCTAATGTTGGATTCATTATTCACTCATTCTCTTATTATTACTATTTTTTCTTGTATTTTCATTTAATAGTAGACATTCAACTCCTTAAATAATTAACAAGATCATCTATGGCACCTTAGGTCCTTTTGAGACTTGTGAATTCCAAGGTAAAACTATCCCATGTATATCTATTCAATTTCTAGCTAAAATGTTTCTATCATTGCTATATTCTAGCAATAGGAGGACTTCTTCTTGATTTATTCACAACAACATATTAAGTGCATAGAAGTTATTTTGAGTGATCTACAACAACAGTGTAATTGAGCCTTGGTGCCTTGTTTTTTGGTTTTTCTACGTTAGCATTTTTATCTCAGTCTCTAAAATCTCTGGTACAATCAAACCCTACAAATACACTAGCCTTAGGCTACTTGAATCCTTTAAATCTAGTTCTATTTTTTCTATAATCTAAACATTGGCTCAAAAATGCTATGATTAAATCATTGCAACCAATTTACCATTTTCCAATTATATCAAAAAATTATTTTTACACTTGCCATGCACTATACTTTGTTTATTTTCTACACTTATACTTTTACTAAGTTTTCCTTCTTTACAATGTAGTTACATTCAGGACACATTTCATTCATGTTGTTGTAGTGTTTATGCTACATACTAAGCCTCATTTACATTGCTCAAAGCCTTATTACATCTACCTGATACCTTGATTTTGTGATATTTATGCCTTTTGTATCAACATTCTTACCCAAAGACATAGTTGAAATGGCCAATAATGAGAATTCCACTTGCATTTATGGCCCAATGGACCTAGCCATGGTCAAATGTCATCAATTCCTTAGGCACCTTGGTTACAATCCCTAACATGTCAACATCAGTGAGGATTACTACAATTTCATCTATATTAAGATATAGGTTGATCTATGTATCCCATGCAAGGAACTAGATTCCAAGCACCAATTTGAGATGATTCACGAAAACAAAAAGGAATTTATCCCTTCCCCATATGATCACATTAAACTATCAAAAATATATGATAATATGCTAGCACAATTGGTGGAAACTAATGATAAGGTCATAGCAAGTGTGCAAGATTGTTTAGATCCAAATCAAGAGGACCAAGATGAGTTTGGCATCTATTATGAAACTGATACCCACATAGGGGATCCTTCACAATGGTCTATCTTTGATATTTCTTTTTTTAACTCTATACCTTCTATTTTAGTAGCAAACCAAGCTCCTCTTGTAACCTCTATGATTTAAAGTTCTCAACCTACTTTCTTGTTTGCTTCTTTGTTCACCTCAATACATTTCGTTACAATGGCACAACCTCCACTAGTTTCTTCTGTGTCTCAACCATTCATAATTTTAGCTTCTTATTCTATGGGATCTTCAATATCATACGTTTCATGTAACTCATTCTTGTCAAATATCCCCTTCATTTCACATGTTCATGTACAAACCTCATCTTTTATGTTCAACCCTCCTACAATGGTAGTCATCCAACCTATCCAATCCATACCATTATCTATTTCATAGCATCAAGCCATCTAATAATCAACATAGCCTTCTAAATGATCTAAAGCCTTACTAAGAAGCTATGGAAACTTGAAGCCAACACCAATCAAATGGTAAAAGTTATGCACTTTTACAAACATGATCCTATCAACTCAACCATCACATAGATAGCCCTTCCTAAAAGCAATTTCATCCCTCATTTTATGAAGTATAATGAAGAAGGTGATCCTAATGCTCACCTTATCATCTTCCATTCCAAATTCCTCCTATTACAAGCTTAGCTACATACTTTGTTATGAATCTTCCCTATGTCTTTAACTAGAAAACCTTTAGACTAGTAGTGAACCTTAAATAATAGGTTTCATTTACTTTCTCAACAACTTGATCACTTAGATTATTAACCATTTCAAGCATAACTTGAAACCAAATACAACATTAGAATAGCTTATGAAAGTAAGATAGGAGCTCCTTGAAACTATTTAAAAGTTCATTCAAAGATGGAATGCAAACCTTAATGAAATTCTCAAGTCCAACTTTGAGATCCATCCTTAGTTAATATTCAAGGAAGTGGTTAATGACTTTATCAAGTCTAAAATTTATTGCCTAGATCCTTGATCACTCAATGAAGCCTTTTCTTAGATCAAAGACATAGAGGATGTTGTAGATGCTAGTTATGACCCTACTTACATAGCTTACAAGAACTAGCAAATAAAGAGGAATAGGGACAAGGGAAAAGAAACACATATAGCCATAGCCATAGTGGCTAAAGATCCAAAAAAGGAAACGAGATAAAAAAACAACACAATCCAAATCTCCTACCACTACTTCTCAACCATCAAATTTTTGTGCTTCTACATCTAACCCATCAAAGTTAAACTCCTATCCAAGTACATTAAATTTCCCATGAAACTATTTCAGCTCTTCAATCAATTATTCAAAAGTAGTTATATCTAACACAAGTAGCTCTGTAAGAATCCTTGAAAGTGAAATGATCATCTTTATGAGATTGCTAAAGATCCTACAACAACCATAGAAGACAATCCACCAATACCTAAGTACTTCAAGCTTGAATAATTTTACCACTATCATAAACTTCCTAGCCACAATACTAATTTCTAGTTGGCCTTGAAGGATGATCTTTAGAAGATGATAGATAGTAAAGAATTAGTCCTACTTCCATCCAACCTTATTAGGCTTTAGAACCAACCCATTCAAGTGTACAAGGACCCTCAAAATGGTAGTACTAATCCATATACTACAACCACGTTTAATGTTCCCAATCAGTCTAAACCTACCAAGGAATCATTCATAGTTATGGTATCCCATTTAAATGATCAAACTTCAACTTCCACAAGTTTGAGAACTCCATTCATTATAAGGTTGCCACCACTTGCATCTCCTGAAGAACAATTTATCATCAAAGTTCCTTTTTCCTCCACTAATAAGTCTATAGTCCATGTTGACCAATGTCCTTCCATAGTGGCTAATGCATGAATATCTTCTCTATAAAACAATAAGAATCTACCATCTAAGAAAGTAAAAACATCAGCTTCTAAGCCTAAGTATAAGAGCACCAACCAAAAAAATGTCTAGAAAGAAGTAGGTCCACCAAAGCCTACTCCAATCTTAGCTATGCCTATGAATTCTAATGCTCAAACTATGTCAACCATCCAACCTAAAGAAAATCACAAAAAAGAGAAGAGAAAAGGGTCAAAATATCACATGATTAAACATGAGTTCAAAATCCTAGGCAAGATGGAGGTATTCAAGGCCAACAAAATAAAGAAAGCATCTACCAATGATAAAGACTTCCTCACTACCATGGACCAAGTCAAGCTTTCACTAAAATAGAAAAACACCTCCTTGACCCTTTATGACTTGGATATGACCTCTCTTGCTCATCACAAAACCTTAGTCAAAATGTTAACATCTATTCCTGTAAGTGAAGACATGCTTACGAATGAAGAGTCTATTCACTTTGTCATCATGCCACCTCCACTCAATGAAAAAAAGGATAAATTTTTTTAACATTTTACGATAGTGAAGTAAAAACTAACCTACAAAGTGGTGAGATGTTTCATGTTCCTCTTTTCATTATCATACAAATAGGCTAATACAAGGTGCATCAAGTGCATTTTGACAATGGAGTAGCCACAAATGTTGTCCCCTTACCCATAGTAGAATGGTTTGGTTTGGTTGAGAACATCTAGAACATCTTCACATCTATGCTTAAGTCCCTTAACAAGTCATAGGTAGCAATGAGGGGGTCCATATTGTTACAATTTATGGCTAGGGAAAAATTCCCCATATCAGCTAACTTCCTAATCATTGAAGAGACATTGGGCTTCAACTTAATTATAGGATGACAATAGTTGGCTAAATTGCAATCAGTATCTTCCTCGATGCACCAAACAATTAATCTACCTTATGAGGAAGGTGGAATCATAATTCATGGAGACAACATAATCTTGACATAGAAGAAGGATTTGATATGGAATTCCAAGAGGAAACTCTAGTGGCCAATAAAAAAACCAATGACCATAATGAAACCAATGGAGCCAGGGTGACCAACAATAAAGTCTTAAGTGAGCCCTAGGAGGAACTCCCATTTAGTATCATCAGTGAAGGAAATAGGAAGTACAATATTATCCATGAAAAGCCTTATTGATTACCTAGTCTATCAAATATTAGAAAACAATTACATGATTAACATATTATTCAATTTTCCCTCCTATATACATTATGGTCATTTTACTTAATAGCATGTTACAATTTTTATTTGAATGTTCATACATTGTTTTACAATTTTTATTCTATTATATCATGTTTTATTTATTAGGTTTACTTTGTAGCCTTTTTTTCAATTTTTACATTAACTCATAGCTTACATTTACTATTTATGTTTACATAAAACATAAAACATACAAAAACAAAAAACAAAAACTAAATTTTGTAGCCAAGAGTAGTGTGCAATTAAGATAAAAATGGATAGTCCATAATAGTAGCCATAGTTACACTATGTAAAAAACAATACATAGTCTCCAAAACCATTATAGTTAATAAAATAACAATAACTTGTAGCTATAACAACATCTAATAAGTTTGTCATCATTAGTAGCCTAGCTAAGCCATAGGAGGATAGGAGGAATATTTCCAAAAGCATTACTGTCATCACTCGAGGCCTATGAACAATAAAACATCCAACCATCAATAATGATACTAACCATGAACATATCCATAAAAAAATAAATCAACCATAAAATAAAATTTTACAAACATTAGAAAGTTCAAGAGAAAGATTTGGAATACTAGGCTTCAGCCTGTGAAGAATTTCTTCTTCAATCATGTTAGCCCAGTCAATGTTACCCAAGTTCACTCCTACTAGAATCTTCCCCTTCTCCACATCTATCCACTCAAGAGGAGAATAGGAAAAGGTAGCCATAGATGTCTTCCCAAATGCGGTCATGATCTAAAAAGTGGAAGAATCAATAATGACTATCGACTCTTTGATCTACTAAAAATCCATTCTACACCTATACCATACAAGAATAACTCATGCATATGCTGCTCCTTCTTGTGCTAGGATTTCATGTAATTATCCTTCTCCATCTTGTATTATCACTTGTAAGTATTCTAGTTCTTACTCCATTCTAGCACCCAAGCATAGTAGTCTTGTCACTCCTATGCCTTATGAACCATCATATTGAGCTTTACATCCTTCTCCAAACTACTCCTGGCTATAGCAACATTTCCTTGGATAGCATTCCAATAATGATATCATTTAATATTCTTTGTTTTTAGGTGATCCTTATTGGCTGCATGGGCCTCTATGAACTCCTTTTGATCTCTAAGGCTTCTTGTTTTACTTTTCTAGAGTCACAACACATTTTCACATGAATTCATTTGTGTTGAGACTCCAAAAATGATTCTACACATGAGGGAGCACATTTTGTAGCCCCCTTGTATGACATCCTAGAAGCATTATTGAAATTAGGTGGCAACACTAGAAGCTCATCAAATTTGATATTTCCTATAGGATTCCATCTAATCATGGAGATTATCACAAGAAAAAAAAAACAGCTATGAAAACATAAAATCATCAAAAGCATAAAACCATAAAAAGATCATGAAAACATAAAAACATAAAAACTAAAAATATGAAACAAAATTTTTGGACTTTTCTTACCAATGCTAAGAGCCAACTGTTGTATCTTGTCAACCATATCATCCATCATTCCTCTCATGAACTTCATATTCTCTGGTATCTTTGTCTAAGATTTAGAGCATAATGTGGATGCTTTTTGAGGAGCCTTGCTCCCTTTAATAGCCATAAAAAATCAACATTATTTATGTCTACAACAAAAATATGATATAAAATAATACAAACAAAAAAAAATCAAAATGACTAAAACACATCAGGAACATCATCACATATGTCCATTAGAGGATTACCTTCTGTAGGTAAGTCATCGAAGAAGAAAAACTCTAGGACAACATGTTCTTCCTTACCCATCCTCTCTTCTTCCACTGTATTCCATTACTCCTCTTTAGTAGTAGCCTTAGCTGCTAATTCTTTCTTTTCCACTACAACAAAATAATAACCAAATAAAAAATAGATCAGTAAATGTTTTATCCACCAATGAATTATAAAAAAATACATAAAATTCAAAATTCAAAAATGCATATCTTCAATAACTTGATTAACATTTTTGAGCCTAATTCCCAACTTTTCAAGAGCTTAATTGGTAGGGACTATGAAATCTTCTTCAACTCTTAGCCTCTTTATTTGTTTCTTAGCAACTCCTTCAACCTTTACATGTAGCCTTTTAGCCCTCTCTACATTACCCTACATAGCTTAAGGCTCTATTCCCATGATGATAGGGGAAACGCCACATAGACCAATATTTTAGTGTTAAAAAATAGTGATTCAACTACATCTTCCATGAGTGGGTCTTGGGCACATACTAAATGAACAAGGTATTTATTCTAAAGCCTAGAAAGTTGGGAAATATCATGTTCTACCCATCTTCCATCTTGCTTTATTACCAAAAAATCCATAATTTTCTAAGATATACATTAAAGGTGTAAAAAAAACATGATATACATAATTAATTATTTTGCAAAAATTTTGGATATCACTTCTTATACCTATAGCCAACAATGTAGTCCAATCAAACCTAGTTCCATCTATAAGCAATTTTCTCAAAGCCCAAGCTTGTTACACTCCCATGGTTTTCTTTTAAGATAATATCATAGGAAAAACCCTCAATCAGAATAGAGGGTACACCTTGTTCACATCCTCAATATCATAGTTATCAAAAGATAATGTCACACTAGGAGGTGATTTGAGCCAAGTCTCTAGCTCCTCTCTACAACTTGAGTCTTTTCCTACTCTAATTCCCTTCTTAACACCATTAAGAGGTACATGAAAAAGATTGTAAAACCAATCTTCATCAACAATCAAAACTATAGGCAAATCATATGCATGAGTGCAAAATTATATACCATCCTTATTAAATGAATTAATAACATTTAACATTTTAGCAAATGACATAGATGCAGTAGGAAGTATAAAAGGATCAAATAAGCTAGTATTATATATTCTTTATTGGATATCTATAGAGGGCTTGTTTGATATCCAATCTTATGCCTTGTCTACTTCACCCTACTTAAGAAGAGTCTTCGTCTAAGTTCAAGTGAAACTAATCATAGTGATGGCATACTTTCATACAAAATCTATTATACACAACATAGTTAACCTAAAAAATAATATGATCTAAGTAACCCATAAAAATTTTAAAAAATTAAAAGAAAAAAATACGAAAAATGAAAATTAAATTAGAAAGAAGCTACACTTGACTTGGAAAAAGCTAAAACTTTAGATTGAATCAATATACACCTAAATCTTAGAGATTCCAAAATTCATGTATACATTTAGCAATCGCATACTTTAGGTACACTTAGAATACCCCATCCTATACCTAGAAAACTTTGCATCATGTTGGTTAATCACTTGTACCTAAATTTTATCCCCTTTCTTAAATTCATCCAAGGTTTTATGGGCTAAATACAATGTTTGGTCATTTGACACCAACCCTCCTCTTTACACCTTAAACCTGTGAATCAAACGATAACATCAATCAAGTAGATATACTTGAAACTAAAATAAACATATTGAACTAAACCAAAGATTATCCTTCTAACATGTATACATTGCATGAAGAATTATAAAAATAAGTGATTACTCGATGACCTAACATTAGGATGTTGTTGGCATTGTACTGTGAATAAATTAGCATCTTCTAGATACATGATAATTGTCAGGTTCTTGCAGAATATGAATTTTCATGGTATTCTAATTCCATGTGAGCATCAAGATCATCTATCATGTACTTGAGGATGTAATTGAAAGATCCTATCACAAGAGTTTCTATAATTATAGTTACAACATCTATAGCCAAGTATGATCATATTATCACACTATGATTTTGTAGTACGAATAATAAGAATACTTTGGAACTAAGCCTAAACCACACATGGTATTTCTCATGAATGGTCATATAAGCTATTGGACTATTTTGGAAGATCATCCTAGTACAACACAAAATAACTACCATCTTCATTACAATCTAAATTGGTTTTAGCATGACCCTACACACAAGTCATAAAACATATGATCATTAAAGTATGAATTAAATTTGAAACCAAATTAAAACATAAAATTTAACATTATTGACTAAGGAAATAGGAATCTAAGATAACCAACTTCATAAACATAATTGTGAATTCCCCTTAAATTGAAATTGAAAAAGATAAAAATAAAATTTACTAAGTTAAAGATTTTAACAAACAGTTGTCATGAAACCTAGAAACCTCATAGCATGGAAATTTATCCAAAATGAGCATTCAAAATCAATAACACTCAGGCATAGGAGCTCTAAAAATCCCATAACACTAGCTTAAGGACTAAGAAAGTCAAAAATCCCAGGAATGAGGGGGTTGCTATGAATTCTTGGTTTTAGAAGTATATACTCTACTCTTTCCTTCGCATAAAAAATCCAAAAATGCAAAAATGTTGCATTCCTGAGTATTGAGAGTTAAAAATGCTACTCTTGTAGAGTTAGGAATCAAACACACGAACCACAGGATCAAAGAAAAACTTAGAAAATCCATTCGAGGTGCCAAGCATAAAAACGCTAGCAAGATTCACAAATAAAACCCCAAAAACCTACATTTGGTAGGAAAATGTGGCAAACATTGGCCCTATGGGTAGGAAAATATTTTTAAAAATTCTAAAACTAATTATAAGCCATAAATATGGTAGAAATAGTTAATTAAGATATAATTAAGCAAAATTTTGCACAAATAAGTGTAAAAGCCCTTAAATTTGCCAAAAAATTGATTAAAAAACTCCTAATTCACTAAAATTCAAGCATGAAAAACCTAGAAATGCAGTAATCCATGCACAAAAAATTAAAAACACTATCCTAGGCATGGAAAAAACCTAAAAGAATTTGGAAAATTTTCATAAAAAGCCCTAGTTTTTTACCACAAAAGAAGTCCTAGTTTGGTATCAAAAAACCTAAAAAAAATAAAGAAAAATTGCAATCATAGCCTAAAATGCTAGTACATTGCATTCCACTATTCCAAAGGTTAGAAATGCTAGCACTAAGATATAAATATCCCATAAACATTGCTAATGTGGCCAAGGAAAAACCATATATGTTGGAAAATGGGCAAAATAGGTCAAAATGCTCTATATGTGGCTTGAAAAAAATCCAATTTTCATCAGAAAAAGCCAAAAAACCTAAATTTCATTTCTATGACTATCAAAAAATCTAGAACCCTAATTCTACAAGTTAAAAATAAAAAATCTTAACATACATAGGCCTAAGAGTTAAAGAACACTACCAAAACCAAGCTAGAACACAATAGAAAATGCAGAGAAAATGAGTACTTGGAGACAATAGATGAATATCTCTCTCTTAAAAATGGATGTGAAAGCTCGGATAGAATAATCCTCTCAACCTCCTCTATCTCCACCATGCCTACATTCATATTGGTCAATCCATTCTTATCTAACTTGGTCATTAGATCTCATGTATTTTGCCTCTAATTGTCAATGAGAAAAGCTTGAAATTCCCAAGTTTGCTTAAACACGTTGAGCATAAAAGATCCAAAAAAAAAAAATTTCCAAGATATGTTATGATGATGAGGTTTTATGATTCTAGTCTATCCCAAATATGCTATTGGTATGAAATTGAAATTGAAATTGATGTCACACATTGATATTTCATGGAAAATTTCTTGCTCTAGCCCAAACATGTTGTGATCAATTACCTAAATAGTCCAAGTCTAGTCCAAACATGCTATGAGGTTGAAATTGGGAATGAAATTAACTTTACACACTGACATGTAGTGAAAAATTCATTTTTCTAGTCTAAAATGTTGTTCAAATGCTCAATAATGATGACATGTGGACTCCACAAACCATAAATAAAAAATACCATAGGTTAAACACACTGCAAGATTGAACTAGAGAATGAAATTAATTTCATATGTTGTTCTCTCTTGACAAAATGGTTTTTATGATCTAACACACTTCTTGGGTGAATCAAACACGTTGACATATGGATTCCACTACTTACTATCCAAAGCACAAAGATCAAAAATATTGTACTAATGAAATTGATAGCTTATTTACCATAAATAGATTGTCAAACTAGACCATACCTCCTACACACTAACTAGTATTCTCTAATACATTAACAACATGAAATTACACAAAGTTCATAGCCTATTTAACTTTATAACATACCATTTTATTCATTTTTAGTCTTTTTCATTGAATTATTATTTGTCTTAATCATGTAATGATCTAAATAGAAGATTAATATTATTTTATATATTATTTTTCTCTATTTTATCCTTGTTTGACAATCATACCATGCAAATACCATTTAATACACTTATGTTGACATGCAAGATTGAGCTATAGAGACATGGAAATAATTTGACTCACCATTAAGCCTAAATGGACCCTTTGGTGATGTCAAATGACCAATTGACCTAGAATGTCTAAACCTTGAGCTTAGAAGTCTATTTGACCACATAGCCTCAATAGAAAAAATCTTAGAATGGCCTAACTACATTGTCAAAATCATTGATCTAGAGGCAAGAGACATCATAGAGGATGATCTAGTGGAAGTCCCCATCATAAACAATAATAGTGAGGAGAAAACACTAAAATTAAGTTCCCCAGTAGAACCTCAACTTTCTCAAGACATTACCAAGACCCTCAAAGCGAACATTAAGATCTTTGCATAATGTTATGAAGACATTCCTAGACTTGACCCATGCCTAGTTCAACATAACATCATACTTGACCCTAGAATTAAGCTTTTCAAACAAAAAGTTCATAAGATTAGACTAGATGTAGCCTTAGTAGATCATGATGAGATCAAGAAATTTTACCAAGAAAGTTTCATTTGGGCCATTGATTATGTGGATTGAATATCCAACATAGTGGTAGTTCCTAACAAGAATAGAAATATTCACATATGTATTAATGTCCATGACCTCAACAAGGCAAGCATTAAGGATGTCTTCCCCTTTGCTAGCATCGATCAAGTTATAGATACAACTACTAATCATGCATTGTTGTTCTTTATGAATGGATTTTTAGGGCACATCCAAGTAAGGATCAATCTAGAAAATCAATTGTACATAACCTTCATGATCCCTTCAAAAACCTTTTGTTATACTTTGATGGTTTTTGGTCTAAAGAATGCAGGTAAAACCTACCAATAACCCATGTCATATATATTTAATGATTACATATTAGGCCTTCTTAATAACTATATTGATAATATAGCCATAAATTACAAGGTGGCCTATGACCATGAAAATGACTTGAACTTAGTTCTTCAATGTTATCTCAAACATGAACTTTCACTCAACCTAAGAAGTGTGTCTTTGGTGTTAAAACTAGAAAAATGCTTGGTTTTATAGTCTTTTAAGTAGGCATACATGTTGATCCTAATAAGATTAAGACCATAACCAACTTATCAGTACTGAGTAATCTTAGGAAATCACTTGGTTGACAAGGTAGATTACAATTCATTTGTAGGTTTATCTCGAGGATTATAGATAAGTTACAACCCATGCAACATCTTCTCAAGAAGGAAGTTTATTATAAATGGATAGATCAATGCTAATTAGTCTTTGGTAATATTAAGCAAGAGTTAGTCTATTTGCTAACTATATATCTGCCCTAGAAAGATAAATCATTCTTCATCTACCTTGAAATCTCTGATACATCTATTACCTTATTGCTTTTTGAAAAGTAAGATGATGGAGTAGAACTACCAACTTACTTGTTAAGCCATGCATTAGTAGTCTATGAGACTAAATACACTAAAGTTGAAAAACATTGCTTAGCCTTAGTATTTTTCCTAAAGAAATGGAAATACTACCTCTTTAGGATTCAAGTTTATGTCATATGTAAGGACAATGTATTAAGGGCTATTACATATAACATTTACAAGAGTGGTCGAATAGCCAAATGAAAAGCCATAATAGCTGAATTCAACCTACACTATGCTTTCCAAGCCTTAATCAAAGATGAAGTCATACACACATAGTTAACCACTTCTCCAATTGAAGATAGCACAACCATAGATCCCAAGTTTCTTGAAGAGCATGTCAACATAATAAACAATGAATGCAAAGGTTATGAATACATTATGCACTTTGATAGAAGTTCAACTATACATGAAGCTAGTGTTACTACCATCATTACACATTTCTCTAATGAAACTTAATCTTTTTCCTATCATTTCAAGTTTCCATGTATCAATAATGGGATCAAGTATGAAGGATTATATAGAGAATTTATGATAGCTTGTAACCATAGATTTACATGTTTGATGATAAAAGGTGATTCATAATTTGTAATCAACAAAATAACTAAAGTATATGCTTGCAAAGAGAAACACTTACAACCATACTATGACTTATCCAAAATAATGTTACAATAAGTTATAGATGTCAACATTCAATGCATTTCCGAAGCTGAAAATACACTAGCCAATTCCATTACTAAGTTAGCCTTAAGTGTTACACATAATGTGTTTAGAAAGTTACCTTCCATGATAGAAAATTGTGCTCATCTCATCATGCAGAATAATGAAAGTAATTTCATAGCAATCATAGATAATGTTCCTCAACATGAGTGGTACGTTAACATCAAGTTTTAACTCATGCATGATGAACCTCCATCGAACCTAACTAGTTTTCAAAAGGATGCTATACATGAATGATCATGATAATATGTTATTATGACTGATAACACATTATATAGAAAGTCATATGATGGTGTATTATTAGTAGACTTGTGTAAGGTAGAAGCCCATATGATTCTACAATAGGTACATGATGACATATGTGAAGGATATATATGACCTAGAGTAATGGCTAACAAGATTATATGCCTAGTGATGAAGTCTCATTAAGTCAATGCGTCGATTGGGCCATGTATACGGGGCTGCGTATACGTAGCCGTGTCGACACGGGCCCATCAACATAGCCTTCCTACGTCGACATGGCTCCGTTTACGTAGCCGCCTATCTCCACCTATAAATAAGAGGGCCTTCTGCCTCATTTAGGCACCTTTTCAGTTAGTTGTAGCAAAGCTCTTGCAGTTTGTTCCCGTAGGAGATAGAATATTTTCCAAGTGCCCATAATAAGTGTAAGAAAAGTGATCGGCTCTTTATTCGAGTGTTGATGTATCTAAGCCCATTTGCATGAAGGTAATAAAGACAAACTATTCAAGCATTCCTTGCAACATTTGTACTTAGCTATTTTATGCATTTAGTAGTTTAATATGTTTATGCTTTATTAATTACTTGCTAATTACTTAGGTTTCTATTATTATTATTTCAATTTCTATTGCTCATTCGTAGTTCGTAAAGGACATAAGTACAACCATCTTGTATACGTGGCCTTGTCGATGCAGCGTCCAACCCCTATATATACACCCACTGCACTATGCATTTTTCATCATTTGGAGTCCAAATTGAGGGGAGTTTTGCCATTTTTTCTACCTAACCCTTCCCAACACACCTACATTCCATCACGTATCTGCATCAACCTGTCCTTGCCCTTTTACACAACCGGAGGTATGCTCTCAATTGTGGGGGGGGGGGGGGGGGGGGGGGGGGGTGGTGCCTTTGTGTAATTAATTAATTAATTATTTTGTTAATTACAAAAAATTTGGCCCTAACCCATAAATTAATGCTCCAGAAGACTTAACAGTGTGCCTATGCCAATAACATAACTTGGTCAAACTGAGAAAGTATATACGGGCCATCTTAAGCTACTTATGAATGGCCTAACGGGCAGTTATGTTTGATTGCAGATGACACCTAAACCGAGGCACCCAAGGGACGAAGGAATATCACAACCAAGGGACAAGTGCCCACGCACGGGAAGGGGATGAGGTGTGCAACCGCTAGAGCATGCGGAGGGCTCTCATGCAACTAGACCCTTCCGTGAAAGACTTAACATGGAATCTGTTCATCAGATTCTCGAAGAGGAGATTCCCGATGAGAAATTGCTCAGGGATGAGACTCCTGGGATAGCATCGTGGCTTGAGGTCACTCTGACCCAAGCCTGCCTTGATGCTATCACATCGCGTGAGATGCAACGAATTGTCCTTCAAGAGCTAAATTTTGGACCATTCCTTGAGAATGCGCCAGAAGAAGAAAGGCTCCAACTACAAAACTCTCCGATGTGGCCAGTCATCACAAGAAGTGGTGAATTTTACTTAGGAGAAACTTATCTCTTTTGGATGAATCGGCAACTAGGGTCTAGAGTAAGAATCAAAGACATTTATGTCTCTTACTCTTCGGAGGCAACAATGCAGGCTCTAGGGTTGCTTGAAATTGGGGTAGACATGGTGGAAATTCCAAAGCAGGCCGATCCAGAGGTAAAGGCACAATGGACCAAACGATGCTACGGGGTAGATCGTAAGGAATTCGGCTCCTTGACCACAGTGGAGAGAGTGTACTCAAAGATCGCGTATTACCACTTGAACCCAATAGTAAGACCCAAAAAAATCATAGCCTTCTCCGCTCGTGCGTGTGCCTCCTTGAGTGGGAAATTTCCAATGAGTCTTCCATAGCTGCTATTTTTGGAGATTGAAAAGAGGTTCGTTGAGAACGAACATGGAAGATGAGCTCTCCCTTTTCCCTACCTAATCCAAAAGTTGTACAAATGGGCAAGGATAGCATGATATTCCAATGATGTAATCTGGCGCACCCCAAGTTCCTCGTGGTGAGAGATGATGAAAGATAAAACTCTTGCCGCCACACAGATAGAGGAGGAGCAGCAACCACCTCCACCACCTACACAAACAACACAGCTAGGCTTGCAAACCATGGAAAAATACATCCACAAGATCCAAAAAATGCTCTTCAGCCAACAAGAGCAATCCGGAAGGACTAGTGGAGGAGAAGACCCTTCGGTCTATCACCCTACCATGAGCCACCTAGAGCAAGTGGCTCAATCAATTAGCTTACTTGAAAGGGTAAGGTTGATATTCTCCACCACCAGAGCACAAGTTCCAACCAAAAACAATCCAAGCATTTGAGATGTATCAACCTCAACCCAATAGTTATTCCTCGAAATCTCAGTGAATGCTGCTACATTCTCGGTACGCTTGGAAGACGGTGAAGAGGCAATGATCATAGTGATGCAGCACCAGGGATAGGAAGTTGCGGCCAAAGTGGTTGCTAACACAATTGCTATGGTTCTCAATGCACTGGTAGCACCTGTACCAAACATTCATGGACTACAAGATGTACAAGTATCTGCCAGAACTTCACGTAGCAAGATTGATGCAGCCCAACATGAAGAATTGTTGGATCGACTCGTGAGAACCAGGAAACCACTTCCGGATGTCTTCAACCTTTTGGATAACATTACTGCAACCCAGTCAAAGTTGCTATCGACAAGGGGTAAGAGCCTCATTTTGAAAGGACAACTTGAAGCTGCTCAAGTCACTTTTCAGCTCTTGGCAACTGAGGTAGCCCAATTAAGAGCCCAGCTTGCCGATCCAGCCATCCTCAACCATGAAATCACCAAAGATGAAGCTTTTTAATAGCTTCAACTTAAACTTTAGGTCTTTGAGGATGTGTGGGAGATGGTGATCTTTGACAAGTCCTCGAAAAATGCTCAAGCATATTACTTAGAAAAGGACTTGGCAGAGGTTCGCCAGGAGAACATGCAGCTAATCGCAGAGGTTCATCACCTATGCAATGTTGGTACAGAGAAGGAACACATGAAAAATTTCATCCACCAATAATAGGAGGAGTTAGCCAAGGTGAACACTGACATAAGAAGGTTGGCTACTAAAAATTAAAATCTATCAATGGAGGAGGTTCAAGCATTGCAATAGAAGTCTGTAATTGAAATTGCCACTTGGAAGAATGAGGCCCTAAAATTCAAAAAAGTCAAAAATCATTACAAGGACCAAGTGGGATTGCAGAAGGAGCTAAATGAGAAGCACATTCAAGTTGCCAAAGCCAAGATGAACCAAGCGCTCTAGTAGCTCCAAGAGGGAGGCAATGTATGGCAATCTATCTTCGATGGGTTGAACGCCTATAATAAAGCAGAAATCTGCCTGAAGGAGCTGCAGAATGAGCAGATGACAGAATACATGGAGTTGGCCAACCTTCAATATGTAAACTTGGCTATGATCATAGCTGGGAGACCACGATCAGAGTTAGAAAAGCAAGTGGCCGCCTCATATTCCCTATACGAGGGTGAGTTCCAGGCACATAAGGTGACAAAATAGAAGCTAGCAATGGCCATCGTGGAACTTGAGGTCCTCCGCACAAGCTTTGAAGGATAACATACAGTTGCAGAGGACCTAGCCCAAACAATGAATGACTACCAGTAGCTGTAGGCATCAATATGAGCATTCGACATCGAATGCAAGCAGTTTGCAGCCTAGTTTGTCAACTTAAAAGAACTCCTTTCAGCGTTGCACTACCCTTGGAAAGTTCTAGTTCTAGCACACATTGGAAAAGCTACCTGGACTGTGAATGATCCCAGAAGTAAAGAAGAAAAAATGAGGGCTCTCTTGGAGGCTTTCCGGCTGCCTCCAGAAGTTGTAGCTACCTCAAGGAAACCGTCATCCGTGCCACCACCAATGCATGGGCTAGAGGTTGGAGAAGGTCTTATGAACCATCGCCCCCAGGGATGGTGTGATCTTCTCCAGCAATTTTGTGCATCATCCTACACAACAGAGGCTCTAGGACCAACTAGGTGTTTAATTTTGTCTCTGAACATCATCATTTTTGTAATTTTTCCTCCTCTGTAACCTAGGCACTTGGTCAAATTCATTTTGTGTCATGTGTGTGTCATGTATGTGTTTAAGTTATGTGTGTTGTAAATAAGAATCCATACCTTCCAAATTGTAAAGTAACTTGAGGACAAGTTTTTGCTCAATTGTGGGGATATGATGAAGTGTCATTAAGTCAATGCATCGACTGGGCTGTGTATACGGGGTAGCGTATACGCGACCACGTCGACGCGGGCTCGTTGACATAGCCTCCCTGTGTTGACGTGGCCCCGTTTATGCAGCTGCCTATCTTGACTTATAAATAAGAGGGTCTTCCACCTCATTTAGGCACCTTTTCAGTTAGTTGTAGTGAAGCTCTTGCAGTTTGTTCCCATAGGAGATAGAATATTTTCCAAGTGCCCGCAGTAGGTGTAAGAAAAGTGATTGGCTCTTTATTCGAGCGTTGATGTATCTGAGCCCATTGGCATGATGGCAATAAAGACGAACTATTCAAGCATTCCTTACAGCATTTGGACTTAGCTATTTTATGCATTCATTAGTCTAATATGTTTATGCTTTGTTAATTACTTGCTAATTACTTAGGTTTCTGTTATTATTATTTCAATCACTATTACTCATTTGTAGTTCGTAAAGGCCATAAGTATGACCATCTCAAACGTAAATCAAACACTTGGTAGGCCCAGTGACGCTTAACGTCTGGTACCCCAAAAGTGTTAGGAGATGCCCAGAACGTGCTTAGAAGATGGGATCAGATACTTATACTAGGAATAGTTAGAGTATAAGCTAGGATAATTATAGATTAGATAATAGTTTATTCCTTACTATTCATACCTTAATTAGTCGCCAAAAGATATGTAAAAAGATATAAAAATCATTAGCCTTAGTCTCACTTAACCATTGTAAACAGAACCTCACAAGTGAGATTAGGATGACAATGACCATTCTAACCCAAGGTTTCATTGGTTAGAGTCTTGTGTATGTTAAGTGCTTACAATCTATGGATTTTGACCAAGTCATGCGTGAACGCTCATGATTTGTATGGTTGGGCGTAGGGGTACCTCGCCGCTCATCACCTAGGATACTATTGGTCCTATATGGAAAATGATTACATGAAAAGGGCAAAAACTTGTGATACTTGTTAATGGCACAACAACCTCATACATTTGCCATTAACTAAGTTACACACTAGTCATATTAAATTTTCTTTCCAATGATGGGGACTTAACATAATTAGACCAATAACTCCTAAGTCCTCTATAGGACATAGCTTTATCATCACTACAATTGAGTTGAGTTGAGTCTATTCCTTTGAAGAAAACAACATCATAACAAGTCTGAAAGTTTACCTTAAATAACATAGTATCATGTTTTGACCTATCTTTAGTCATTATCATAAATAATGGACCATAATTTAGTAGTCAAGAAATGTGAGCCTTTTGTCAAAAGTTATACATTAAGCACTCTTTTTCATCACCTTAATATGCACAAGCTAATGACCAAGTTGAAGCCACTAACAAGGTCATCATTAATCTTCTAAAAAATGTTAAATAATAGCAAACATAGACTCCATGAAAAACTAATATATGAACTATGGGTGTATTGGACAATATTTCAAACAGTAAGTGGTGTCATCCCATATAGCCTAGTTTATGGATATGAAGTCATTTACCTCTTGAATTAAAGGTTTTATCTCTAATATTAGCTCTAATTGACTAAATCAACAATGAACAGAATAATGAACTATGTATCATTGACTTAAATTTAGTGGAAGAGAAACAAATACAAACACATGCTCACATCAAAAAATACTAGGAGAAATAATGATAACACTACCATCATGATCTAAATTGATGTAAAGTCAAGGAAGAAGACGTTGTCCTTAAGGCTATTTGTGAACATGTAGACAAGTTCACACCCAAGTGGGAAGGACCTTTCTTGGTCACCAAAGCCTATGGCAATGAAGCCTTTAGATTGGTAGATATGGATGGAAATGAATTAACCAACCTAGTCTTCCATTCCTATCTCAAGCCTTATTATATCTAACATTGACTTATTTGCTATTAGTTTTTTTTTCCTTTATTAACAGGTTTGAATCGGTAAGAAACGTTGATGAACCTAGTAGTCTATAACAAGAGAGCTTGCATGACCATCTATCTCTTTAGCATCTCAAAACACTCCAAGCTTTGTATAAATCTGCAAAGCAAGATACAAAGTTCTCAAGTTCTACCAATTGTAATTCATGGTGACCTATATTTACTTTTCATCTCATGTAACCTCTTGTAATCTTTGGTTTCTTTATTTTTTTTTTGTTCTCTCTAAGTTGTATTTGTAGGATGAGTCTAGAGTCATCATAGATGTGTAATGCATTGCAGCAATGAGTTGCCACATGATCTCAATACACAAGGTTTGAGTAGCCTATTTGACCATGCCAATAGTTCTCACCTCATATCACTTCTATTATCACTTCTAAGTCATAATCATGCAACCAAACTTTAGCCTTTTACACCTTATAATGATGAAAATCTATGTTTGACATTCATGCATCATGGCCATGTGACATCTTCTTCTACATGCTCTATCAATCAGTTTGTTGAATCTTCATATTCTTCATTCAATGAGAAACCAAAAATGTTTCCTTGAAAATGAAATACCAAGGAGGTTTCACTCCATAAGAAGAGGAGAAAATTCCAAGAAATCCAAGAAACTAATGTATCCTAAAGTTAAACAAATGAATGAATCAAAAGAAGAAGAAGAAGAAGAGTTAAGTGGTTGAAAGTAGCCAATTACCAAAGCACTAGTTTCCTCAAAATTCAAGCTCATATAACTAGTATCACAAGCATGAAGCATGAAGACATCATTAGAAAATGAGCAAGTCACTATGCCATAAACGTGATGTCAGAGCATTTGGAATTCTTAATTATCTTATTTAACTATCACTCCATATTCAATCTAGCCAAAATATCTCATTCAAAATTATCATCATTCCATTTTAACCTTACTTCACCATCACGAGCACTCCTTGGAATGATTTAAAAACTATAAAATTAGGTGTGAACAGGGAAGAATTGGTGATGAACCTATAGTAGTGTTTTACATTCTTTGTTGATGTCTTTCAAGTCAATCCTCAAAACATCAACAAAGAAGAGTTAATAAAATGCCTCAAGGAAAATTCAAGGATGAACAAAGAAGCTTTGTAACTAGATTTTCATTGTAATTTTGATTAGATTCGAGAATAAAAATAAATACCTTATTTTTCCTTGAAAAATTAACCTTTTAGTTGTATTTTGTTAGAATCCCTATGCAATCTCATTTTGTAAAGTAAAATTAATGGTATAGAACATGAAAAACACAATGAATTATACTAGAATAACATAATTAAGTCCCATAATGTCAAAAATGTAGGCATTTGGATTAAAATTATTCAAAAAAAATGGTGACAAAAATGCTATAGTTTTGGGTCATAAAAATGATTTAAAACATTGTGTAAATGCCCATGAAACTTTCTTGAACCATGTTAACATAATAATAGAAAATTACTAAGGTTTGACATCATTTTAAGGACTTTTAGATCATTTAAATCTTCTTTGAACTAGATCCTTTTGGAGCAAAGCCAAATCTAAGATTCCATTACCTTCCATATAGTATAGATAATTGTGAGTAGAGAGAACTTGTTATAATTGACATTCAATAAAATATTGAGAAAACCAAATGTGTTTAGAATTCTTGCAAGAACACTTCTCTTACCAATTTTTTAGGATTTTATTAGGATCATTGTAGAGGTTTTTGGGATATACACATTTTTTGTATTTTTTTTATTATGTATTCTCTACACTTTGTACTCCTTGAAAAAATCAATACAAAGTTTTGTTGTTGTTTTGGCCACATTTTCTATTGTTTTCTCCATCGTTTGTCAATTATCTTGTAGATCCAATGTTGAATCCATTGTTTGCTCATTTTCTTATTTGTTTTTTCTTCTATTTTCATTTAGTAATAGACTTTCAAGTCTTTAGGTAATCGCAAGGCTACTTGTGGTACCTTAGGCCCTTTCAAGGCTCTTGAATTTTGAGTTTAAACTATTTTGTGCAAATCTATTTAATTTCTAGCTCAAATTTTTCTATTGTTACAAGATTATTCATAGGAAACCTTATAGACATGGCTAAAATTTGGTATTAAAACTTATCCAATAATAATATCACTTGCTAGGATGATCTGAAAACATTATTCATAGCCCAATTTGGCAATCAGATTGAACAACATCAGCTATATAGTGGCTTAGTTCAAATGAAATAGGGAAATAAGGAATCAATAAGAGAGTTTAATATTAAATTTGAGTGACCATATGGCTTATTTAAAAATTAGTTTTGACCAAGTAAGAAAATATTGAGGGATACCTACTTAAATGCTATAAATCCTAAAATCTCAATTTGGTTACAAAGAATTCCAAATGTAACTACTTTAGTTGATCTTTATAGTGAAGTTATAGAATTATAAAGACAACTGAACTTGATTCTAGACAATATACATCATTCTATGAAAGATGCTCAAAAAGGAATATTTAATTTTCCAAATCTAACTCAACCCAAGACATTACCCTCAATTAGTGGTTTCATAGAGTTATGAAGTGAAGAACTTGATAAAGATAGGCTTTTAAAAGAAATTTGAAACAAAATTATCAAGTTAGAAAAGGCTTTGTCAAAAATAAAAATTAAAGA
Source organism: Gnetum montanum (assembly GCA_015680685.1). Lineage (NCBI taxonomy): Eukaryota > Viridiplantae > Streptophyta > Gnetopsida > Gnetales > Gnetaceae > Gnetum > Gnetum montanum. Next base: position 45,634 of record MNCI01003975.1, on the reverse strand, counting down.
AGATAGAAAATTTAGACAACCTAGAAAATTAGATATTCAAGCTAAGCTTGAAGCTATAGAAAAAAGAGAAACCTTGGTTGATTCGAATCTAATAGAATTTGAAGAGGAATATAGGGAATCTGTGCATTCAGATATACATTACTTGAGCTCATTTAGTAGTGAGACTTCTAAGAACATAGAATTTATACTCATCCAATGATGATTTTAGTAACAATGAAGAGCCTAGATACGAAATTAGAAATATGAAAGAAAAAAAAAGACCACATCTAGGCCACCAAATTCAATACCTAAACTTACTAGAAAATGAAAAGTCTTTGAAGGAGAAAAAATCAAAAAAGAAAATCTAACCCAATGAAGACAGTCATGAAGATTTTCTTCCAAGAATATTTAAAAATCCAAGATTTTATGCTAAAGGAGGATATGATATAATAGAACATATAAAAATGATTAAAGACAATATTAGTCTATATCAATCAATTCAAAATAAAGGATACTCAAAGATAATTTTGGAAGAAATTAATAGCAAAAAAGAAAGTTGGTGATATTACTACAAACTACATTTATAATATTGATAAACCTAGTAATAGGATCTTGATTATAGCTTATAGAGATGCCAAATCTTTCTTATTAACTCTTAAATTAAAAGGTAGATATCTACACAACTTTTTAGTTGATTTAGGATCTACTTCTACAGTAATGCCCTAATCAATATGTAATCAATTCGAATTAAAATGAGAGTAATTAGAAAGGAAAATTATCCAAGTTGATAAGAGGAAAGTCAAGATAATAGGTTAATTACCAAATGTATTACTTCAATTAGCTTCAAATCCCAAGATAAAAAGTAGGTTTACCATTCAACTAGTTGATATTCTCAATTCCTATAGCTTATTACCAAGTAGAATTTGGACTTGTAATTTTTTTGTACATATAACAATAGATTTTTTACATGTGATTGTTGTGGAAGAGAGAACCAAATTAGATTTATATATATGTGTGATGATAAAGAATGTGATTTTAGATGGAAAGAAAAAAAGGATTAAATCCAAGGAAGTTGAATTAGGAGTTAGCTCAATTCAAGAAATACAAATCATGCATTCTAAAGATCAATTAGGATAGTTTTAGTAGTTATACTTTGATGGAGCTTGCAATGCCAAAGGATTAGAATTAGGAATCATTTTGATTAGTCCAAAGAATCATGTTGAATCAAGAACTATACATTTGCAATTCCCTTGTACTTATAAAAAAATTGAATATGAAGCTCTATGTAGAGGATTAAGATGACACATGAAAAGGGAATTTAAAAATTAGAAGTTAAGAAAGATTCTAAATTGATATGTGACTAGGTCAAAGAAAAATGTAGTATCAAAATCTTGTTCCTATGAACTTATAAACAAATGGTAGTGGAATTGCTTAAATGGTTTAGAGAATATGAGATTGAAAATATGCTAAGAGAAAAAAATCAAACAAAGGAAGAGGAAGATTCAATAGAAGCTATTATTAAGACCAAAGCAACTCAAACAAGTTAGAGACTTTACAAAGAGATAACAAAGGTAGAGATTTCATAAGAGGAAGGTGGAACTCACAAGGACAAAAAATTGCTCAAATCCCTCTATGCAAACTTTGTAATAAAATAGGCCACACTATAGAAGTATGTTGGTACAACTCTAGTCTTTATGCTTTTCAACTCCAAGACAAAGATGAAGGACCAATGACATCAAATCAAAAAGATCATCAAGGTAAGATCAAAGCTCTCAATTTCAAAAAAATAATTAAAAAAAATTATAGGATTATAAATAATAGATGCTCATATAACATGACACCATATAAGGTTCACCTTCTTCAATAAAAATCAAAGAGAATTGGCAACATAAAAATAGGTGATGATAACCACCTTAACATAGAAGAAGTTGGAAACTGCATTATAAATTACCAAACAACAATATTATAGACAATATTGATGTCTTTTATGTACCAAATCTCTCAAATCCTCTTATCTCAATATGAAAAATGGCCAAAAAAGAAAACAAAATCAACTTCAAAGATGACTAGTGCATTATTAAAAAGCAAAATAAAGAAGAAGTCATTAGAACAAAAGCCTATATCAACATAATCTATTCCATAGATTTCAATTACTTTGATCTGAGAGGAAGACTCATCCAAGATAATAACCAAATAATCATTTAGGTTACTACTTTAGAAAAAGGAACACACAAAGACCCATATCAAAGCATTTTCAAGCATCAAATAACAAATGAAGAAGAAGCAAAAATTTAGCACAAAAGATTAGAACATGCCTTTTACAACAAACTAGAAAAACGAAAAAATTAAAGAAAGAAATAGAAATTTAAATCAGAGATACTCCTAAACCAAAATGTGAAATTTGAATTCAAGGAAAGCAAATCAATAGTCCTCACGTAACAACTATATAAAGAAAAGAAATCTCTCTTGATCTTCTTCATATGGATCTCATTGGACCTATGCCTATCACCCCTATAACAGGAGCCAATTATACACTTGTCATGATAGATGATTTTTCAAGATATACATAGACATACAATGTGAAGAGAAAGGCTAAGGCAATAAAAAAATTCAAATACTTCTACATTATCATGAAAAATATTATGAGCCTATCCATCAAAGCCATTAGATCAGATGGAAGGCAAGAGTTCATCAATTAAGATTCAAATATTTTTGTATACATTAAGTCAGTTTTCATCAAACCACATGTAGATATAGTCCATAATCAAATTGCATTATAGAAAGGAAAAAGAAAGCCTTCCGAGATATGGTGAGATTTCTTAAAAATTCTCAAATATCTAATAACTTTTGAAACATGGCCATGAATATAGCAACCTACATTAGAAATATAATAATTATCAATAGTAACAAAGACAAGGCCCCCTATGAACTCTTCTATAGAAAACTTCCAAATATAAAAATATAAGAACATTTGGAAGCCTTTGTTATGTTAAAATTCCAAAGAAATTCATAGATAAATTTGATAGCAAAGAAAAAAAATGCATGTTACTAGCATATGACACCAAGGAAAGTGGATACACTTACTATGATTCCATGGAGAAAAAATAATACTCATCTAGAGATGTGGTTTTCATGTAAAATAAATTTTACATGAAAGATTTTTAAAATTTAAACGAAAGAACAAAAGTAGAAAATAATCCCAAATTATGCATACAAAAAAATTACCTTCAAGAGTAAATGTTGGACAATAACTTTCAAAGAATAACAACTAGATCTAATGCCATAAACAACGTAACATACTCAACTCTCTCTCTCTTGAACCAAAATATGTAGAAGAAGCCTTAAGAACAAATACATGAAAAGAAGCTATGAATAGAAAATATGAAGCCATCATGAAAATCAAAGCATGAATATTACTGAACAAACCAAAAGGAAAAAAGGTAATTGATTGTAAATGGCTATACAAGACCAAATTTAATGTAAAAAGAGAATTCATCAAACATAAAGCAATACTAGTTTCAAGAGGCTTCAAACAAAAGTACATAGACTATATGAAATTTTTTCTTCAGTAGCAAGATTTAAAATCATAAACCTCATTCTCTCAATTGTTGCTCATTACAAACTCAAATTACATCATATGGATGTCAACTCAAATTTCCTCAATGGTAGTATCAATGAAGAAGTGTATGTTTATCAATCATAAGGATACACTATCGAAGATAAAGAAGTAAAATTTTGGAAATTATAGAAAGCCATATATGGCATAAAAAATCTCCAAGAGATTGGTTTCATAGAATCAATGATTATCTTCAAAAAAATGATATTCATCTTACATGTTTGAACCAACACTATACTATAAACATGATTACAAGAAATTCATAATAATCTCTCTCTATGAAGATGATCTCATCTTCATAGCCACAAATGAGGAACTTATAGAGGAATTCAAGACAAACATGAAAAATCAATTTGAAATAAAAGACCTGGGGGAGCTAAAGTATGTTCTTGGAATATGAGTTGACCAAGATAAGGAAGGAATCAAAATTCATCAAAAAAATATGCTACAACCATTTTATAAAAGTACAAAATCAAAAAAGAGAAAAGCACCAATACTCTTCTTCCTCATAACATAAATCTAAAGAACAAAGATAACATGGCCATAATTGATGCCACTTTGTATAGAAACATGATTATAGTACTTAGATTTATTTGTCATCCTAGAATAGACCTGGAATTTGTCACCTCTATTCTATCAAGAGTCATGCAAGAACCTCGATAATCTCATCTCAATGCTCTTATCCATGCATTCAGATATGTAAAAAGTACAACAAATCATGGAATTGGTTACACCAAAGGAGATGGAAAATTTCATGCTTATTCAAATGCTCATTGGTGAGGAGACTACAATGATGTTTGCCTTGGGCGAGGAATCCTGAGCACCTACATCACTACTGCTCCTAGTCTCTTTGGTGCCACCATTTCTAGCCTTCTGTGGCTGGGATCTATGTTGGCCTTCTTTCTTTGGACATCACACACCTCAGCAACAATACTCATCACTCTAGCAGTGTCTAAAGCAAGCGGTACTTTGCTCTCACTTCACCTCATGGTTGTTTGTTCTGGTTCTCTCTCTATTATGTTTGCAAGGTACAAGCCACGATGGCATCGTTCAAAGATACGCTTCGCCACAAAGGCCAAGATACTAAATTGCTCCAAAGTATCTGCTTCGATTAACCTCCCTTCTTGAGAGTACATGCTCTACTCTCCCTTTTTAGCTAGTTTAGCCTCCATTCCTTATATACTTCTAATTTTCCATATCCTCTTTACAAGCTTTCCCAATGCATAGAGCCCTCCCACATGCCCAACCATCAAGTCCATGATGGGCATAATGCAACTCACCCTATGGGAAGCATCTGGATGTAGGTCAAAGCCCCACATGGATGTAACACAACTCATCCCAGGGAGGAAACAACTGTCCTACAACAACAACTAGGTTGCTCGCAACTGAACATGGGTGTACAACAAAAGAAAAGCACAAAAATGAAAAAGAGTAGAAAAGCTCAAAAAAATAAACAAAGGTGCCTAAAAAATGGCACAATGTGCTACTTACCACTTGCTTTGGCCATAAATTGGCCATCACTACGCATGCCGATGAGGTCAAAGGCTAACAAAGAAAGACACTCATGTGTGTTGACTCCCTCATAAGCACTCTGACAAGGGATCATGCTATGGCAATAGTTTTTCAAAGAATTGTATCTCACACTCATTCCTTCCCTGAACCTATTTCCTTAGATCCACATGTTCCCCCTTTCCTCACATCACTCTCCTAGTACTCTCAAACATAGCAAAGAGTCACCCAAGTAGCCACTGAAGAGCAATGTTGGTGTCTGGTTCTTCATGGTGTTTTGTATTCTTTGTCAACATCTCTCAGGTAGATTCTCCAGACGTCAACAAAGAGGGGCCATTGAAGCACCATAAATTTTAGGATTCTCATGATCCAATAGTCCTGGAATTTGGGCAAGGGTCCCCGCAAGCATGGTGTCACATTGGATCGTGCAAACAATGCACTCTGCGGCATAGTTAACATGGCATCCAGTCACAAGGCCAATTTGCACAAAAGAGGCACTAGGGTTAGACATATACTCCAGAAAATTTTCTATCTCTCAGGCTAACAGGCTTGCTACATGGCTCAACTAACGGTCTACCTAGGGACTAAGCTAGGAGCTACCAAAAGTATTCAGGATGAACAAAACAATTCGGCAAGTTTTCTAACTGCAAGAGCCTGCTACACTGCATAGCGTAGTAGGCCTTGGGGAGACTGATTGAACCCAAAAGATGTAGATTGACAACAATTAAATCCTTTGGGATATCTACCCCACTTCATCCTTGATGCATGAGCAATGTGACACAGCAAAAATGTGGAAAATTTCATCAAAGGTCATCTTCACTCAAGTGCTATGTTATGCTATGCTATGCAGCGTAGCACAGCATAACAGGGATACACTCTGATAATACTCCTACTGATATGGCTCTTATGGAGTAGGCACATTTTCCCATGCTCCAATTTTCAAACAGGTTTGCTCTATTGACATGCCAAGACATAACTGAAATCCCACAACAAAACATTTGCAAGATTGAGTCAGAATCTAAGTCAAGCTAGGTGCTACACTATGCAGCGTAGCATAGCATAGCAAGGATAGAACATACGAAGGCCCTCTGCCAAATGGTTTCAGCAAAAATATTGCACTTGGCCACACTTTGGCCTCCAAGATTAACTATCCCACTTCACCCTCAGGCTCCAAGTAAGGTTTCTTGACAAAGCATTGCAAAATCAGGCAAGGATGCATGTCATATTGGTTGCTACACTGTGCTATGCTACATAGTGTAGCACAGCGTAGCGAGGATGCAAAACACCAAAGTATCCCAAGGATGAACTCAGCAAGTCCCAAGACCTTTTATCATGAAAGATAGGGTTGCAGTTGCTTGCCTGGCCAGGCCTCCGATAGGTATTTTTGGCTTATAGGCAAAATTTCATCTAAGACCGGAGGCTACGCTACGCAGCATAGCACAGTGTAGCGTGCAGGTATTTATGCTATGCTAATATGCTGGATAGCGTAAACAGCATAACACTTGTGTAGGAGCCTCAAGACATCTTCAGTTAGCTACAAAACTTGTTAGCAGTAGTTACTCTCGTGAAACCACCAAGTTTGCCTTGTTTTGCACTCCCTAACTATCCCCAAAGTTGTCCCTATGCTTGACCCCACTCGTAAGACTAGGAAAGACATAGTCCTAGAGCACAGGCTCCACTCTACATTCACTATTGACAATGTTCTTTGAAACAAACATGGTAGTTCATTGGACTTTGGCACATGCAGCAAGAATGCTATGGTCACAGTGTAGCAAGTTGCACATCCAACATTACACAACAGCATAGCATAGTCACATTTGCACTTTGTGGGACCCAAGACATGTGGCATCCAAACCACATTTTTTCTCTTACTCCTGGCCCTATAAGTACCTCGGCGAACAACCTTCAAAGGGTTGGCTTTTGGATGTTTGGCTTTGCATAGTTGGCTTCTGAATGCATCTTTCCCATGCTTGGCTTTTGGCATTTTTTTTAGCGTGTTCGGCTTTTGAGTGTGTTTGGAATTCTAGCATTTTTTCTTCTTGGTAACTAGTCTTGACAAGTAGACTGGCAAGCAGAAGGATCTTGTTAGCAAGCTGTTGATAGCAGTTTAAGGAGTTGTGACCATACTGCTTCGTTGCAAGTTGTGCTTGTCCTCACCGCCATATGTTGTACACCTATTTCATTCAAGCAAAGATTAGATTCCCTGATCTTAGGGCAGTGCATTTTCTCACCCAAACCTGCTTCATTTTGTTTTGTTATTTTCATGTTTTGCATTATTCTTAGTCAATTCGTGTTTTCTGTTTTTCTTTCAACGCACATATAACATCTTTAAAACCAACGTCTACAAAAGGTTATTGTACACTAGTTAAGTCCCTATCTGATCGACTAGACCATTCAGGGCACCCTGCATCTATTTATATCTAGCATGGCCCTTGCACAAATTTAGGGTTAGGCTATACACTCAGTGATCTCTTGGTGTTCCAACCACTAACGTTTTTTGTCGCTACACTTACATACCAAGAAAGATCACAGAATTCCTTATAGTAATCATCTATAAATCACCTTTCCAATCTTAAATCTCATTTTGCACTCTTTAATGAAAGAATCAAGTACAAATTTCTATTCAAAATCTTGACAAAAATTAAACCAATTTGTAATCAAACCTTGAGATCTTAGTCTATTCCACCATGTTGCTGCAAGTCTTCTTAAATACAATGAGATATCTTCTGAATGTTCATGGCTTGACAAATTCAACATATCGAAGTAATTTTTCATTGTATCAAGCCAATCCTTTGCCTTAGGATTGGATCTAGGGGCTTCATCATAATTATCTAATTTTAGTTTGTTATCATGAACTTGTGTTAATGATTCTCTAGGTGGATTAAGCTAGTTCTCATATCCCTCACCTTCGATTTCAACTCTATGGCCTACAAGAGGGATTTCAGTATCTTGTACACTAGTAGGTGGGGGCTATTTTTAGTGTGGATCCCTAGGGAAAAATTGATCTTGACCTTGATATTATTCACTAGGTAGAATGTCAATAGGATTTGAAGGCTGAATAAGATGGTTAGTTAATTGCTTGATGGAGTTTTCAAAGGAATCCATCTTTCCTTGTATGTCTAACCATTTATCCTTTGAACTCTAGGATAATTTCCTAATTTCATTAGACATATTTTGCATTTTATCTCAAACCCATGGTTTGAGTCATGAAGTTCTTAAACACTGCTAATCTCATTAATTTGATCTTCAAGGGCATTCATCTAGTTATTGACTCGGGCCTCCATTTCTCTCCAATTTATTCTTCTAGTTCTTAACATCGGTAAGCTAAAAAAAATTAGGTATGTTGATAATCCTTAACTTCTATGGTCCATTTTATGAGATTTAAATCATTAGTTAGTTGTAGAATAGGTTGAAACTCTCATGGATTTCTTATCAAGTACTAAATCCTAATTATTTTTGGAACCTTAAATAATGGATTAAAATGTTGATTTTCTATAATCCAAAAGCTAAATCTGATAGTTTCATTGAGTCCAAAAGGTTCAAATCTATTGGATTTTATTTTATTTTTGGTTGAAAAAGGACTCCAAATTCAAAAATTATAGTCATTTTTAAGTTTATAAAGCTTGCACATTTTTCAAAACTTCCTAAGAGGTCACCCATCCTAGTTCTACTTTAGAGCAACCACACTTAATAATGAAATTTTTATCCCCCTTGTTACCAAAGCACCAATTCAAATTTTTGAAAATAATTGTGTGCATTTTCAGTTTAAGTTAACCATTATGCGTTAAAAAAAATTTTAAAATTTTTTCGTCAATTGACAGGAATTTCAAAATTCCCATTAGTTGTCAGGAAATTGATTTTCCTATCTACTAATGGAAGACGGCCCATTTCAAGGTTCACATGGCCCTCTTCTAGGCTAGTGCAGTTTGTTGGAAGGTCCTCGTGGCTCATCTCAGGATTTGTGTAGCTTGTGTTAGAGCCTTTGCAGCTGTCATCAGGGCTAGCATGGCCCATCTCAGGGCCTACACGCAAAGAGGTGATTTTCGACGATGTTCCAAAAGGTGGTTTTTAATAGTGCTGGAGGTGATTTTCAATAGTGTTGAAGATAGTTTTTAATGGTGCTAGAGGTGGTTCTGGGTGATGCTAAAGGTAGTTTTGGGCAATACTAGAGGTATTTTTCGATGGTAGGTAATGGACAGGTGATGGCAAGTGCAATAGTAGGTAGCATGGAAACAGGCATAGGTGTAGGTGTGATGTAGTGGCAGAAGGCACAAGCATGGCACGGTAGTAGACAGCGAAGGGCATAGGCCCATTGATGGCAAATGGTAGAGGGTAGGCATTGTAGCAAGTGGGAGAAGGTAGGCACGATGCAGTTGATGGTGGAAAAGGGTAGAGGGTAGGTGACAAAAGGTAGGCATGTTTGATGGGTTGCCCTTGGGGCTAGCCCAAGGGCCAATCCTTTCACAGCTATCAATTGCAGTTGGCAACAAGCTAGGCTACAACTGTCACTAGGTTTGACTGCGATTATTAAGAAGACTAGTCATGATCCTCCTAGAAAAATATTATTTTATTATTTTTTAATGATAAATTTTTAGTTTATAAAATTTTTTGGAGCTTAGGTTTGAACTCAAGACTTCTTGCATCCCTTCCCTTCTTAAAAAAAAGTATTTAAATTAATTTAAAAAGAAACTTCACATAACTCAAGAATTATCATATTTTTCAAACTGTAAGTCAGATTTTGATGAAATTGGTATCATTGGAATCATCTCAAAGAGCACTTCAAGTTAAATAATAGATAGTTTTATTTCAATAAACCTAGAAATCATAAAATAAAAAAAAAAGTAAATATTAACTTTTAAAACACAAAAAGTAAATTTTAGCTTTTAAAAAAAACTGTAAATGTTAGCTTTTCCTTTTAAAAAATGCACATTAGCTTTTATTAAATTTTTGATTAACTTAAGCTATAACTTTCTCTTTGCTCTTACTAAGATTCTTACAATTGTATTATAAATATGAAAAAAAGGATGACTTGCTCATCATAACTCAATATTAGCAAAAGATTAATAGCATAGAAGCTTGAAGATTTTCTATCATCAAAGAACTTTAACTAGCTTCATCATGACTTCCAAGTGTCAAGATTCACCTCAAACTCCTTCAGGCAGCTCTTAATTATCCACTATTGTTTTACATCAAAATAATATAATCTCTACTTCTAATCATGTTCGTAGCGTACTTCGGAAGGAGGGTTTCTAGTACTTTATGACTTCTAAGTTAGTTGATTTACTTATTTTCCCTATTTTAAACTCTCCCATTACAAGGACGTTCTCATGGAATGGTGTGAATAGTACAATAGTAAGAAAAGTTCTACTTCCCATTTAGTTTTTGAAGTAATAACAATCCTTCCTTCTAATATTAAAATAGCCTTAGGTTTTCAGCAAAGAGAGGATCCTTTAATTCCTTCAACTTATTCCCCAAAATTTCAATCTTTTTGCAAGAAGGAATTATCTAATTATGTTATTGATTTTGCCCTTTGCAATAGCCAATTTGTTCATGGAAATTTTGTTAATGAGGTTCACTTTGATTTATTTTTACTTATCTATAGTAAGGTATTGTGGTATAAATAGCAATCCTATGTTAATTCTTATTCTATTTTCATACTTTATGGTGCCATAACCAGTAAAATTTATGATTGGTCATTGTCTTGTTTCTTTGCCTAGTATAATGTCATGACTAGAATTACTGTTGCTCAGCAAAATCTTCCTAAATCTTATACCCTATGTTGTGTACCCTTGTTCATGTATATGATCCTAAGTTATGACCATCCAAAAAAATGTTTTAGTCATTACAATCCCTAGTTATGCCTTGAATTTCTTGAAGATGAGAAAGTTATATGAAGTAAGATTGCGGGTGCCAAGAATGGTCAGCTAGCTTGACAACATGCTCAAAATTAGGAGAAAATCAATGAGGTATTTTAATGTTTTTACTATTTTATTATTATTGATTATATCTTTTATTTTATGTATTTGATAGTGCAATCTAGGTTGTAGAATGAATTGATGCAAAGTGCTGGAGTTGCACAAGTTGAAAAAGTTTAAGGTACTTCAACCTTTGGTATAGTTTAACCATAAGAACATATCACATTTTCTACTTCCAAGGTATATATTTAAATATAAATATGTATATATACACAATAACTTATTTTAATTTCTTATTTATTTTTTTTCTAATAAATTTCTCTTTCCAGAGGCAACATACTATGCAAAGTTCTAGCGGTCTAGTAGTTAGAAGACAAGAAGCCCAACAGGCTCAACAATAAGCCCAACAAACTTGAAAAAGTTTAAGATAAGATATAGAAAAGCAACTAGAGGTAATTTTTAATTACTTAAAGGTTTTGTTTTTGTGTTGCAAATGTCTATGGATTGATAGTACTTTATCCAAGAGATGGACAAAGATGATGTAGGCACCACTTCTAAACAAATTCCCATTCTTCTATCTAGATCACTAAGCATGTCTTCTCTTTATAGGACACCTTGAAGAGGTTCCCTTTCACAAGTAGCACCAACACCATTTTCTAAGTCTATTCTAGTGGTTTCTTTTTTCTCTACCTTAGGTTCTTATTATTCGATGGAAAAGATAATGGCAACTATTGAAAAAAAAAATCATGCTTCTTCAACATATTAGTTAGCAAATTTCTAATAATAAACTCTATTCTATTTATGATAGTGTTTACCATTTATCAAAGTTTTAGTCATAAAAATTCAAAGTGGATTATGATTTAATATAGGCTAGAGTTTCATCATCTTTGCATCCCATTCCTGAAGATGATCCAAATGTTATAAAATATTTGGAGCAACTCTTAGGAGAATTGGAGAGTGCAACATGCTATGCTTGCCATTTAGAGACTTGTGAATGATTCCTCCAAATGAACAATGATCTATTTCAGGTAATAATTTTTTTTTCTTTATGCTTCCCTTTTTTTCTTTTTTTCTATTTGCTCATAATTCATAATTTAAATCTTGTTTCTACAGAGAAATGAGAAGGAATGGTAAAAGGACATGGATGATCAATTAATACAGATGGATATGTTGAAGACCCAACTTAAAAGAATGGAGGAAGTAGCAGCTGTAGCAAGACATGCAACCAAGTACATCAAATAATTATGTGATGGACTAGTTGGATGCAAGGTAGTGCTTATCAAGAAGGATGCCACTATTGAAGAAAGGGAACCACAATTAAAAATATTCATAGATTTCCTTGAGACATTCGGTCATAAAAAATAATCATAGTTGCTTTCTTTACACCTTTCCCATTTTGCTTCTTTCCTATATTCTTTCTTTTTCTATATCCTACTTAGATGTACTTCCTCTCACTCCTCCTCTATTACAAAATAAAATAAAATAATATTTTCTTCAATTTTGTTATTTTTCTTAAATGTACTAGTGTTATATAATAATAATAATAATAAAATAAATTTTTTCTTCTACTTTGGTTCCTGAATCATGGTTTGCTTTGATACTAGATGTGACATCCCATTCCTAGATGTCGTAAAAATATGATCCCTTAATTTATCACATTCATTATTTTCTTAGATAATATACTGAAAACATTAGAAGTATTTAATAAATGAGTTAACTGGTAATTAAATAATTGGTATTAAAGAATAAAAAGAGGAAAATGGAAAAATTTTATTAATAGAAGAGAGTATTGTAATGCCTTCTAGGTTATCCTCCCATACCACTTAAGTCTTAGAGGTAATCCAACACTTCCACCATGGTTAGGCTATCCTAGAAAAGGGGTGATCAGTCCCTTCTTGTCCCACTTCACTTGGCCCATTACTTGCCTCTTCCTAGCTCTGCAACTCCATGCCTATTAGACCTCTAACCTTGACCTTAAATGGCATAAGTCGAACCCTTTTTTGAGGGATACATGAATAATCATAACTCCACATAATGAGGTGCCCCTTCATTTTAAGGTTAATTATGTTGTTTACAATTATTTCCACCCTTAACAAGGGATGGGACATTACACCCACCACAAAACACATCAAAATAAGGGATTATGATTTTGTTAAAATTTGATTTTGATAATTCCTTCACCCTAGATCTAAGAAAAAAGATCCCATGATCAAATTTTAGAAAAAAGCACCAAAACAAAAATCCTATTTTCAAAAGTGAATCTACCAAGATAAAAAATAGCAAAATAACCCTGGATCTACATGAAAATGGCCAAAATATGATATAGGATTTCATTGGAATTCAATTTTAGTAAGCCATTTTGAGTAGATCTGATAAAATGGCCTTTTCCTAGCTAGGAAAGCATAAAAACAACTAGGAAATCATGGAAGAAAGCAAAGAATGATCTACCTTGGAATAGATGAGGAAGATCCCTAGATAGAAATGGCCCTAGGAAAGTTCAAAATCTTCTTGTCAACCTCATTTGATTCTTGGATCTCAGGATTTTTGCTACTATGTTTCTTCATCATGGTTGAACAACATTGAGAACACTTGAAAACTAAGGAAGTTGAACTGTCCAAGCTGGCTAAGAGAAGATCTACAACTTCAACGTTGAAGATGGATGATCTTTGCTATAATGACTTGTGCCAAGTCTCTCCTCTAGTCTATTGGGTATTGGAATGGTGATTTATGATGAGTTTGTATAGGATTTGACAACAAAAACAAAATAAACCTAACATCTCCACTCTTAATCCCCTGTTGCTAATTCTTGTGTATTAGAACTCAACATGCACTAAAGCCCAAGGGAAAAAGAGTATTCTTCATGTTAAGAGTAGAATAAAAATTAGTAATTAGGCTTTTTTTTCTTAATTTTTAAATTTCTAAGCCATGAGCCCTAGCCTACTAAACATCATCAATGCTAGGGTTTTAACCCCTTAGATACTTAGAAACATATCTAAGTCTTAACCTCCATGCATCCATGTTGGGGCTACCATGTTAGCATGGACACATACCTCCCACTTCATTTTGACCCTTAAAACCTAACTTTCTGGCCTCTTTTGGTAGCTACAACTTACCTCATCCAACCCTGGGCTCTAAAAGGGGGTTACACACTAGCTAGTGTGGAGGCTTTGGGATATATCATAAAACTTATTTCTATGACCTAAATCAACCTTATGACCTACCCCAATGATCTTTAGACTTTGCTAGAGCCTTTAGATGCTTTGGAATTGGTCAAAAATGTCAAAAATCCATCATCCTCCTTTCTTCTATAGTGAGGCCACCTTACCTAGCATGGAGAAAAGGGGGAATGGTTGCATGAACATCATGGGAGCACAAAATCGAGGGATTTCAAGCCCAAATCTTGTCTCTTAACTCATACAACCCCCAAAAACTTCAAAATGTTATTGAAACCTACTAAAAATAATTCAAAACCTAACCCCTTGATCTTCCATTTTGAGCATCCCCTCTTCCATGCTAGATAGTGTGGAGCTAGTGTGGATGGAGGGGGAATGATAAAAAAGCCCAAGTTTTACCTTAAAAAAACTCTGATTGACATCTTAACATTTCCAAGAACTTCAGCAACCAATACTTATCATAAATGATCCTTTTTCATGAGTTCCAAGGTTCTCCTAGCTGGTTTGACATTGGCCAGTTTGGAACAAGGGGTGAGCTCATAAACATCATGGAGAAACCCTTAAAACTATCAACTTTTAGCTTTGGATCTTGACTTTCAACATAACCCCAGAGAAGGACATGCAAAACCAAAGTTAATCAGAAATAGCCAAAACTTACTTTCCACTACTCCTCCTAGCTGGTTCCATGCTTGCTAACATGGAACCAAGATGGAATAAAGAGGAAAGATTAAAAAACCACCTAAAAGCCTTTGAATCTACAAAGTATTGACCTCGAGCCTTGGCCATCTACACCGATGACCTAAAGGATACACATGCATGACCAAAACCTAATGAAGATTACAAAAAAATCAATCCCCTAAGGTCCTCCTAGCTAGTTCCATGTTGGTCAATGTGGACCTAGCATGGAACTAAGGGGGATGAATATAAAATCATTTGATGTCCTTAGAAACTACCATATTTCAGCCTTAGGCTCTCACTATTGACTCTAACAACCTTGGAAACATGCATGCATGGTCAAAAATGATCTAAATTAGCTAGAAATCAATCCTTTCAAATCCTCCTAACTAGTTTCATGCTAGCCAATGTGGAACCAAGGGGGAATCCTTTGAAATCACTTAGTAGCCTTCCAAATTGCTTGATTCTAACCTAAAACCCTAATCCTTAGCTACAAGAACCTTGAAAGTACACATGCCTAATTGGAATTAAGTAAAATTATCAAAAATCAATCCCCCTTAATTCTCCTAGCTAGTTCCATGTTGATCAGCGTGGAGCTAATTTGGAGCCAAATGGAAAGCCCAAAAACCATTAAAAACCCCTAGAAATTGACATATTTTGACCTTAGGCCTTGATTATCAACACTAGTAACCTTGGAATTGCACATGCATAGTTAAAAGTGATCTAAAATAGCTAGAAACTAATCCCCTTTTGTCTTCCTAGCTAGTTTTGCACTAACCAACATGGAGCTAATGTGGAACTAGAGGGGTGACCTAAAAACCATGTACCAAACCTCCAAATTGACTAGTTTTGATCTAAAACCCTACCTCTCGATCTTGAAAACCCTAGAAGGATACATTCATGATCTATTGAGGTCAAAATTAGTCTAGATCTAAGACTTATGGTTCTTTGATGCTGAGGACCCCCTCCTCCATGCTGGCTAACATAGAGCCAACATGAATACTAGAGGAAAAACTCATTTGGAGCTCACAAACACATGAAAAATACATTAGTTGACTTTGCATGCACCTTAGAACCCCTTTGACATCCTCTAGAGGCTTCAAACCTTAGGAAATTAACCAAACATGATCAAAAGTTAATCCCGAAAGATCTTCCTAGCTGGTTCCATGCTCACCAACATGGAGCCAATCTATAAGTAAGAGGGTAACCATGAAAACCCCTCAAAATCCTTTAAGACTTCCAAATTTTCACTTTAGAGCCTTGTTGACACCTCTGGGAGTCACCAAACCTCACAAACACAAGCCTAAAATAGCCAAAAATTAACACCCCAAGGTCTTCCACACTGCACCCCTCACCCCCCCTTCCATGCTAGCTAGCATGGAGCCAACATCTAGAAAAGGGGGAAACTTAAGACACCACTTTGGAGCTCTCCAAACTACTAAAATTTGATCCTAAATCCTAGTAGTCAACATTGGCAACCTTGGGAAGTGACATGAATCATCAATTTTTACCAAAACTAGCCTAGAACTAAGCCTTTTGATTCTTCCATGCTAAGGACCCCCTCCTTCACAATGGTTAGCATGGAGTTAGCATGGATGGTCTACCTTTTGGTCTCAAATAGCAAATTGACATTCCAAGAGACCAATAATCTACACTAAGGAAGCATAAGACCTCATAGTCTAAAGAGTGTACTTGTTTAACCTTGTTTCAACCTTCAAATCCCATCAACTCCTTTCTTCCATGCTAAAGAAAGCCCCCCCAGCATGGATCAATAGGGGTGTAACCTTTCATATCCTTAAATGACCTTCAAACATTACCAAAGTAAGTCATAAACTTGGAAAATCATGACCTACAACCCTAAGAGTCTAGAAACCTAGTCGATGTGCTCCCAAACCATTCCAAAGCCATAGAACCAGTGCATGCCCATTCTTCCACATTGGGGCCACCATGCTCAACATGGAAAAAGGGAGGAAAGTAGTTTTAACTTATTTTGATGCTCAAACCTAACTCAAATGGCCTCAAAATAAAGCTAGAAGATGCATAACTCCCAAATCTAGGTTTAAGCTACCAGTTTCACCATGTTTGATCTTTTTTTGGCTTGGATTTTGGTTCTCCATGTTGAGCCCACCTCCATCCATGTTGGCCAATGTGGAAATAAGGGGGTGAAGTTTCAAAACCTACATTTTAGCCTTTACTAACCTTTAAAGTACCCCATTTTAATCGATCTAGCCCTACACTACCTTGGGAAGGCCCTAGGAATTTCATTTTTGACCTTTGAATGTCCTAAAACATACCATGCTGGCCAACATGGAAACATGGGGGCCTTATGTGGAAGCCTCAAAACTCCTGATTTTCAAGTTCAAACAACCCAGAAATGGCTCTGATTAATGCCCAAACTTACCTAATAGCCTTGTAATCCTAGACCATGGCCTACTAAGGCCTAAAACTATCAAAACCTAATCCTTTATAGGCTATATTAGCCAATTTTCATCATATGTAGCCTATTTTCTTGATTTCACCTTATTACATGATGTTTCAACTTGTTTTTGACCCTATGTTACATTGTTGACCTTCTTGACCTTCCTTAATCACCATTTGACACATGATGTGATCATGGCCTCCTATGGCCTTAAATTGGCATCATGACCTACGAAGACCTAAAACTACAAAAAATGTTATCCTTCTTGACCATTTGTAGCCTTATTTCACATACTTCCCTTTGTTTGACCTTTATTTGACCCTTATTGCACTTTGTTTGCTTGATTTTACTTTATTTGTAGCCTTGGATAACCTTGTTTGCATTAGAGTAGCCTATATTTGCATAGTTTTATAGCATTTTTTATTCACTTTTACCCAAGTGTTACTTAATATGCCTTTGATTGACATGCACGATCAAGGTAATAGTACCTAGGAGCATATTAGTTTGCCTATGTGCCTACCTGGATCCCATGGTAATTTAGAATGGTATATCAACCTTGGTTGCCTAGATCTTGAGCCTGAGAGTATTTTTGATCACATAGCCTCTATTTAGAAACCCTTAGAATGGCCTAAAAGCCTAGTTAATATCCTTGGCTTAGAGATAAGCAACATAATAGAAGACTATTGAGATTTCTATCATAACACACAATGGTGAGGAGAAAACCCTTACGCTAAGTTCCTCATTGGAACCTCAATAGGCTCAAGACATCACTAAGTTCCTATAAGGTAATATTAAGCCCTTTTCCTAGTCATATGAAGACATGACAGGCCTAGACCTATGACTTGTACAACACAATATTATACTAGACTCTAGCATTAGACCAGCTAAGCAAAAAGTGTGCAAGATGAAACCTAATTTGGCCTTGGAAATTTGTGATGAGATCTCAAAATCTACCAAGATGGTTTCATTAGGGCTATCAACTATGCAAAATAAATATTCAAAATAGTTATAGTCCCTAAGAAAAATGAGAGTATCCTTATTTGCTAATTTCCAAGACCTAAATAAAGTGACCATCAAGAATGACTTATCTTTACCTAGTATTAATCAACTTATTAATACTACAGTTGGAGATGCCTTGTTGTCCTTTATGGATGGATTCTTGGGGAATATCTAGATTAGGATCAACCTAGAGCACCAATGTAGCACAACCTTCATGACCCCTTGGGGTACCTTTTGCTATACTATGATGTCCTTTGGCCTTAAGAACACAAGAGTGACCTTCTAGAGAGCCATGATCTATATCTTTAGCAATTACATGCTAGGTTTTCTTAATAATTATTTAGATGATATAGTTGCTAAGTCCAAAGTGACTAATGATCATGCTAACAACCTAGATCTTATCCTTAAACGATGCCTTAAGTACGAGCTTAGGCTCAATCCCAAGAAATGTGTTTTTAGTGTCAATACTAGTAAGATGCTTGGCATTTTAGTGTTTGAAGTAGGGATACATGTTGATCCTAATAATTTTAAGGTCATATCCATATTAGTAGCACCTACCAACCTTAACAAGCTTCAAAAATTACAAGGTAGGTTTCCATTTATTTGTAGGCTTATCATTAGGCTTACGGATAAGTTACAACCCATGCAACAATTTCTTAAGAAAGGGGTTCACTCCAAGTGGATGGCTCAATGCTAAGAGGCCTTTGTAAACCTTAAGCAAGATTTGACACAACCACTAATAGTTTATCCTTTGTAAGAGGGTAAACCATTTTAATCAACCTTGTCATCTTTGAAATGTCCATTATCTCTCTACTTTATCAAAAATGTGATGATGGAGCAAAAATGCTAGCATACTACCTTAGCCGTGCATTAGTTTCCCACGAGACCCAACACACTAAAATGGAGAAGTATTGTCTAGCACTAGTCTTCTCACTAAAGAAGTGGAGACACTATCTCTTTAGAAGCTAAGTCAACATCATTTGCAAAGATAACATACTTAGAGCCATCACAACCAACATGTATAAAAGTAGTCATATAGCTCGATGGAAAATCATAACTATAGAGTTTAACCTTCATTATATCTCTCAAACCTCAACGAAAGATCAAGCTATAGTTGTACAACTCATAGTTTCACCTGTTGACAAATAAGAAACTATAGATCTTGAGTTTCCTGATAAGTACATTAACATTATTAGCCAAGTGCCCAAGGGTTATGAGGTACTCATGCACTTTAACAAAGCTTCAACTACCCATGGAGCCAGTGTCACTATCATCATAACATTTCCATCTCATGAAATCCATTCCTTTTCCTATCATTTTGAATTTCCATAGCAGAGTATGAGGGTTTGATCAAAAGAATGATCATAGCTTATGACCTAGGAATTATATTCTTAACAATCAAAGGTAATTCTCAACTTGTGGTTAACCAAGTGACAGAGATCTATGCATGTAAACCCAAACACTTACAACCATATTGTAACTTTGGGAAGAAATTATTACAATAATTTATAGATGTTGATATCCAATGCATACCCCAAAATGAAAGCACCATAGATGATGTAATTACAATGTTATCCCTCACTATGATGCTAGATGTGTTTAGTGAGTTTCCCACATTAACCATGAACTATGCTATTCCCATCACGCAGAACGCTAAGGATACCTTTATTGTCGTCATTCATATTGCTCCTACCAAGGAGTGGTATGATAATATCAAATTTTACCTTATGCATAGTGAATCCTCACAAGGCCTAACTATTACTTAAAAGGACACTGTACAAAAATGCTCAAAGCAGTATGTCATTATAGGTGATAATACATTATGTCGACAGTCCTATGATCACATATTAGTAAAGTGCTTGGGTCAAATCAAAGACAAAACATTCCTAGAGGAGGTTCACTAGGGTGTTTATGTAGGACATAGAGAACCTAGAGCTACGACCACTAAGCTTAGATGGTTAGTCTACTACTGGCCCTATATGAAAAGTGAATTCTTGCAAAAGGTTAAGTGTTGTGACACATGCCAATAGCATAGTAACTTTATACACATACTACCAACTAAGTTGCACACAACTCAGATCACATGGTCATTTCAATGATAGGGGTTGGATATTATTGGACCTATAACACCTAATTCCTTCATGGGACATAGCTTCATCATCACCACAATTGAATACTTTACTAAGTGGGTTGAAGTTTTTCCCTTAAGGATTGCTACATTCAAAAAAGTTTGTAAATTTATCTTAAATAACATTGTAGCTCATTTTGGCATAGCTATGACCATAGTTACAGACAATGGACCACCGTTTAGTAGCCAAGAAACAAAGGATTTCTATCATGACCTAGGCATTAAGCATTCTTTTTTGTTGCCTTATTACCCTTAATCCAATGAACAAGTAGAAGAAAGCAACAAGATCATCATCAACTTACTCTAGAAGGTGCTCAATAACAGCAAGCAAAAATGACATGAGTGGCTTGTCCATACACTTTGGGCCTATTGTGCAGCAATTGGTGTAAGGCCTTATAGCTTGGTTTATAATTCTGAAACTATTTTATCTCTTGAATTTCATGTATCATCACTTAAAGTGACCCTAATTGACTTCATCAATGATGAAGAAAGTGAGTTATGAATAGCAAACCTGGACTCAAAGGAGAATTAATGTATGTAAGCACTTGCCCATGTCAAGCACTATCAAGAAAGGTAGAAATGATAGTACCATCATAACTTGACCAAGCATAAGATCAAAGAGGGTGACCTGGTCCTCAAAGCCATCTGTGAGAATGTGGATAAATTCTTAGCAAACTGGGAATTATCCTTCCTTATTACCAAAGCCTAAGGTAATGGAGCATTCAAAATAGCCAACATGGATGGGAATGAGTTGGCCAATTTGGTCAACCATTCCTATTTAAAGACATGTTACATGTGGCCTATGATCATCAATAAGCAAGCCTTTTTAGCATGACCTACCAATGGCTTAAACTAGTAACATGGCTTGCCAAGGCCTAAATTGGTGACTCCATAGCCTACTAAGGCCTTAAACTAGCAATAAGGCCTACCAAGGTCTTAAACTATCATCAAGGTCTACTATGACCTTAAACTAGCACCTTAGCCTGCTAGGGCCTTCAACTAGTACCATAGCCTACCACAGCCTTAAACTAGCAACATTAGTAACCTAGGTAGCTTGGTTTTGTCATTCTATGTGGCCTTTATGCATTGTAATGTTATAACATGTTTTATTTGCTTGATTTTCTTATCCTCTTGGAGTTCTGTTTGCAAGATAAGGCATAGGACCATCACAAGGGTGTAACTCATTATGGCCACAAGTCACCATGTGACTTCGATGTGCAAGATTTGGAGTGGTTTTCTTGCTATGTCAAGAGTGCTTGTACTATGGCCCTTCATCTAGTATCACTCCTTGAGCCCAGCCCAATAGCCTCGTTATGACTTTTCATACCTTGGAAAATAATGTTAACCTACGTTCACCACTCAGGCTCTCTCTTTATTATGCTCCATCCTCAAAGTCCACTTGAATGCAACATAACTCATTCAATGGAAAATTAATTAAGTCCATTGAGTGTAACACATCTTATTTTGATGGGAAGACCAAGTCCGTTGAGTGTAATGCAACTCATTCAATGAGAAAACCATATCAAATTGGCCCTAACATGAAACCAAATGAAGGTTTCATCCCCCAAAAAAGTAAAAATAGGGGAGGCAAAGCAAATTTCCAAGAGGTCAAATGACCAACAAAGCCTCAAAGCCCAATGGCCAAATAAATCTTGGAGTGAAGTGATTAGATAATCAAACTTGCCAAGTTTCCAACACATCAAAGCATATCAGAATCATGCTATAACCATGATGACAACATTTGAAATGCATTGTTAGCCTCCATAAGCATCTCCCTATTGACCATTATCATTTTCTCATCATAGCCTTATCCCATCTTCACTAGCACAATTTGACATGACTAGATCAAGCATGTAGAGGGAACATCAATGGTGGACCTATAGTGGTGTTTTGTATTCTTTGTCAATGCCTCTTAGTTCAATCCTCTAGACATCAATAAAGAAGGACTATTTAAACATCATCAAATTTTCATGTTGTAATCTTTATAACCCCATACCATGAAACTTGAGGTAAACGTTCATCATAAACATGAAATTTGTACCTCATGAGGGGTAATCTCACATATTTCATACTTTTGGGGCTAAAAAATGCCTCATAAGTGGCCAAAGCCTCATTCCCCAAGTGAAGAGAGTAATCTAGTGTCTATATTTTGGATTTTGGAGGATCAAAAATGCCTTTTGGAATGCCAAAAATGGTATTTTAATGGGTGATGAGACGCGGTTTGCGTCGGCCACGATATCGCATACGTGATATCGCAGCCGACGCGATCTCGCATCCCACGCGATATCGCGTATGCGATATTGCGTCCTTCCCTGCGATATCACGTACGCGATATCGCAGTCAGCCATAATTTCTATAAATAAGAGGCGGCTCTCCCTTATTCGACATCCCAATTTTAGTGTAGTGAAGCTCTGGCAGTTTGATCCCTCCAGAGTTAGAATTTTTCCCGTGTCTGCCCGCAGTGTGGTGAATGTGATTGTATGGTGTCTTTATTCGAGTGTGCCGTACTTGGACACGCACATGACCGGCAATAAAGANCGCTTGGTAATCCCAGTGGCATACCTAGGCCTATGCTTGGTAGTCTCAGTGGCAGTCATGCACGAAGTCCAGGATGTGTACGGTTGATCAAGGAATCGGTTGCTCGTCGCACTTAGGCTAGATTAGATTTTCTTACC